>CAWUFW010016656.1:0-298869 GCA_963921515.1 Calotriton arnoldi | reverse complement strand
GCAAACAATAACTGATGAGGAAATTGAAAAAACCATCATAAATCTGACCAATATTAATCTGAATAAAGCAGAACAACAGATTTTAGCGCTTGGCCTATCCTACTGTCCTGAGTCCAATTTTGACTATGCTAACACACGAATGGACATATATAAGTTTATACGTAAGCTCAAATTAAAAAAGCACCATACTTTGTTACAACAAGCTAAAACAAATGAAGAGGCTAATGTGGAAGAGCAATCTGTCCAGGGACAAGTTACTTCAATGGAGCAAAATCTCCTCGATACCCTGGTGGCTTTACAGAAATAAACAGATGAGTCTGGCTGTAACATCAAGGGAAAAAGAGAAGAAATCTCCTTTCAAGAAAAAATCGACTTTTACACCAATCATGATGAGAGACGGAATTGATATTTTTAATGAGAATGTGGTACAGGAAATAAAGAAATTAAATTTAAAAATACAAAATCAAAATAAAAAAAAGAGCAACAAAAATCTTCAGTACCATCAATTGATATCTAAACTCCAAAAAAATGAAAATATTATTGTGCGAGGCTCAGACAAAGGAGGAAATGTGGTTTTATGGACAAAAAAAGATTATGTTGAGGAGACTCTGTCTCAATTAAACGACAGGGAATGCTACCGCACGAGCAATTTCCTAGCATTAAGGGGAATATATAATGATTTTTACAGTAAACTGGTAGCCTGGAAAAGTGCGGGACTATTAACAACCGACGAATATAAATTTATCAGGAATGATAACCCCAAGACACCGAACATTTATTTTATTCCCAAAATTCATAAAAGTACTACAAAACCCCCAGGAAGACCGATTATATCGGCCCAAAACTTCTTGGAGAATGCTTCAATATATGTGGACTATTTTTTACAGGATTTAGTCAAAAACCTTCCGTCCTACATAAGAGACACGAGTGACTTCATTTCCAAATTGAAGGATTTTGGTTGGAAAAATAATTATTTACTAATGACTTTAGATGTTGTGTCGTTATATACATGTATCAACCACAAAGATGGGCTACGTGCCCTTGAATTTTATTTAAGAACTAATGATACTATCTTGTCCCCACACAGCATGATGCTGATAAATATGATCAGTTTTTGTCTTTACAACAATGCTTTTTTATTCGATAAAACTTATTATCAGCAAATGCGGGGAGTGGCAATGGGGGCCAGCTTCTCTCCCAGCTACGCCTGTTTATTCATGGGCTGGTGGGAGGAGCTGGTCCTGGAGGTATCACACAAAGGTTACATGGAGAAGAATGTGAAGGCACTTTATCGTTTCATTGATGATCTGTTCATTGTATGGGAAGGAACGGTGGAGGAAGCCAATGATTTTGTAACAGCCATTAACAAAAACAGCGTTAATCTAAAATTTACTTCCACCATCAGTGAAAGTAATATTTGCTTCCTAGATGTGGAATTGTACATAGAGATCAATAACATCGAAACTAGAATTCATAGAAAGGAGACGGCTGGAAATGCGGTGTTGCACTCCAGCAGTTTTCACCCCAGACATCTAATTGAAAGTATCCCCTATGGGGAAATGATAAGACTAAAATGAGTGTGTAGTAACCCAGTTGATTTAATTGCTGCCCAACAAAAGAGTAAAAAAGGTTCTTAGCACGGGGGTACTCCAAAAAGACAATAGAAGCAGCCATAACCAAATCCAACATGAAAGATAGATCTCTGCTATTACAAACAAAAAAGAGCGGTGAAAATATTACTCAGTCACAGGAACCTGAAGTTAGGTTAGCTTACAATGCCCAACATAGAGAAATTAAAAACATCATGCAACGCAATTGGCAAATCGTGAGGAGTGACCCAGTAATAGGTGACACACTACCACCATATTTAGGAGTGACTTATAGGAGAGCACCTTCAATGCACAATAGCCTAGTCAGCAGTAGTCCCGAAATAAAAGAACAGAGAAAATGCTGGCTGCAAAATGGATTTACGAAATGCAAAAACTGCAAGGCATGCCAATATGGCATAAATATGAAAACATATAAGCTGGCGTTCAGTGATAGAGATTTTAACATCAATAAACCACTGAATTGCAAAACAGAATATGCCATTTATATTTTAGAGTGCTCTTGCAATCTTAAATATGTAGGTAGCACAAAACTTCCCGCGCACAAAAGAATTCTGCAACATATTAGAGCGATTAATAATTATGATCAAACGTATCCAGTTGCAAGGCATTTCAGGGACGTGCACCAAAGTAACCTAAGGGACCTCTCTTATTATTTGATTGACTCCATCCCCATGAACAGAAGAGGTGGAGATAGAGAAGGGCAACTTAGAAAGCTAGAAACAAGGTATATACTTAACCTCAATAGTAAAGCCCCGGGAGGTCTCAACACGACCGAAGACCTCTACACATGCCTTTAAACAAATACGGTTTTTATTTGCCAGGTTTTTTATAACTAACTGTGAAATCAAATCCCAAGGTTTAACCGCATCATAGCTTATTTTAAGAAAATCTGAGGAGAAAATCAAATTGAATTGAAATCAATATTTAAAAGAAAACAGTAGGCCGCCTGACCGACCTTAACCACAGGTATAGTGGTTTTTTATATTTAACACCCAAAAAGAATAGTGGAAAAATCGAATAACCATGATTTTAAAGTATTGATTTTGGTGATGGGGATTTTGATATATTATGTAGCACATGCACTTTAAACAAATAGGCCAATGATTTTGAATAGCCGAAATCTGGGGAAGCCCAAGACAAGATATAAACACACTAAAAGGATTTAAGACATTAACACACTATGTAAACCTAGCATTTAAGCTAGGATTTTTGACTGTAAAAATGAAATTGTTTTGAATTATGTCAGGCCCTTTTTACTACAAATTTTAAATGAATATTTATTTATGTATTTATTTAAAATTGATGTCATGAAATGAATATGTTTTTATGGTATTTTACATTTGATACTATTTATATATTTCATGTACATAAATTAATTTATTTTTATGATGAAGGTATATTTGTATTTAACAAAGTATTTCACTACCTGAATAAGCAATTTTAAACTATGGAGGTTTTTTTCAGTTTTTACTTGGTGCATCATTGAATGAAATTTATCCTATATAGTATGTTTTTTATGTCTATTCTAATTGTCCAATGGCTGGAGGCACAAGTCACTTTAAAAGGGTGGAAAAAAAGCATAAGCGTTGTCATGTGATCAAGGTCCGGCTGGACCGAAACGCGTTATGGCCGATGCTGAATAAATAATTGAAGCACTCATCTTGTGGTCCGTGCCTGCTTTTGCCAATGAGGAGTGGAAGGGAAATAAGGCAGTTGTTTTGGATATATATATATATATTTTTTTTTTGAGGAAGCCGTGTGGCGAAACGCGTCTGTTGGAGGGAGGTTTTTGCACAATATAGTATTTAACAACGAACTCCGTGAGTGCTGTCCGTTGTGGTCACGGATAGGTGTGCCTGGTTTGCAGCATATATATATATATATAAAAATATGTATATATATATATAAAAATCTAACTGTCCCTCAACCTTATAAACCCCTTACCTATACCCTGCTCTGAACCCTAAACACTCCCTACCTTCGTTTACCTCGACCCTGTCCCTACCATTCTTTACCTCTATCCTCCCTCTAAACCCAAAAATCCCTTGCCTTCCTTTACCTCTATCCTCCCTGAATCCTAAAGAATGTATACCACTATTGACCTCTATCCATCCCTGAACCCTGAAAAACCATTACTGCCATTTACCTCTTTCCTCCCATGGGCCCTAAACACCACTTACCTCCCTTCACCTCCACAAATACCCCTGAAACCTAAAAGCCCCTTACTACCCTTTTCCCATACCCATCCATGAACCCTAAAAGAATATGCCTCCTTTTCACGCATGCCGTCACCCCGCATGCAATTACAACGCGGTCGGTACAACGACAGCGTTGTAACAACACATACCATTACCCCACAAGTCGGCACAACGACTTGCGGAGCGGGGCGCTGGATGTTGGAATAGTATAATTTACTATTCCAACTCCAGTCTGAGCGAACAGTAGGGAAGGTGTTGGATTTTAAATCCAACACCTTCTCCCCCCTCCGCAAGTCGTTGTTTCGACTTGCGGGGTAATGGTATGCGTTGTTACAACGCGGTCGTTGTAACGACCGCGTTGTAATTGCATGCGGGGTGACGGCTTCGTTGTGAGGGATGTTTACCACCCTAAAAACCCTTACTACCTCTTTCCCTTACCCATCCATAAACCCTAAAACACTTTGATACCCCTTACCCCAACCCACTCCTAAACACCCACCCCTTAAATCTGAAACCCTTTTTTTAAATCACATATCTTTTATAGCCCATTTAGACCATTGTCCATGAACTTCCTTCAGATTATTGACAGATTAAACTAAACCTACACATTTGATGATGACACTCTCCTTGCTACTTTACATCATTATACACCAACATATCACATTAGGATGGTCTTATGGCATTAACTGAAGCTCTTGATAAAAGGACTGTGAAAAGCCATCAGCCATAGTGCTTACTACATTTGCAAGAGTTATCTTTAAATCCAACAAATTACCCTTCAATGGTAAACATTATCTGCAGATACAAGAGACTTCCATGGGCAATCGGTTGGCTCTATCTTATGCGAATGTCTTCATGGGCAGTTTGGAATATAGGAAGGAGAACATTTTACAGCTTATATCAACAGTATCTATTCTTCCATCAAACTCACCAGCAGCAATACTGAACAGAAGCACCAGCTCCCTTTTCTGGATGTACTACTCACTGTTTATGAACAGTAAGTTGTAACTGTTCTGTACTGCAAGCCTACAGATGCTCATTTGTATTTAAACTGGACTTCATGTCACCCACACCACACTACACTCAGCATCATCTACAGCCAAGCAACAATAAGATGTATCTGCAGCAATGAGGACATCTGTAAAGAACCTATACAGGAGCTTGCTAGATTACTTCAAATATGAGGCTGTCCTCTGCATACATACAACAAAAAGTTGACAAGTTCTTTGCTGTTACCCAGGGAATCACTTATTTGGAATACCAGCAGAAGAAACAAAAGCTGACCATCACCCATCAGGTCCTAACTACCAAAAAACATAATGCAAAAACCATTCCCCTTATTATCCACCTGTGAAAAATTACAAAAGGTTTTTCCAAAACCGCCAGTCATTGCTATCACAGAGCTCCAAATTTATGAGCTCTTATTGTGAGAGCTGAACTTAAGAAAGCTGTTATAAATGTAGGAGTTCATTGCTGTGAAACTAAAAGGTGTATCACATGTGAATACCTTTTAGAAACATCATCAGCAAGAAGTTCTTTTATAAGAAAAACCTATGGCATAAGACGGCATCTTATATGTCGATCAACATTTATGTGATCGACATGTAAAAAAAAACATGTAGACCAAACAGTGAGTGACCTCCGTACATGATTCAAAAATCCCAAATCAGCAATAATTAATAAGAAATTGACCAACCTGTAGCAAATCATTGTAACCTTGAGGACCATTTGCAATCCTGTTTGAAGATTTTACCTGTGGAACATGTCCTAAAGGAAAACATACTGGACTCCAAAGAAAACATCTGGATGTACCATTTAAAATCAGTGCATCCAGATGGACTGGACATCACTGACATCACCACCTGATTATTGCATTTTTCAAGAGATCTCAGGCCTTCATTGATTCCACATCTTCACTCATGATGCTTTTTGAAAATCCAGCTGTGCAGCCACTGAGAAATCAATCTTCTACTACCTAAGGAAGGCGGAAGCCGAAATATATATATATATATATATATATATATATATATATATATATATATATATATATATATATATATATATATATATATATATATATATATATAAAACAGTACAAGTGCCAATCGTACACAAAACAGGTACGGACTCCAGATTCGCTGTGCTGATTTTTAGAAGTTTATTTTAGCTTGTGCTGCCCATATGTCCGCCGTGTCGGGAGCTCAAGGGCGTTTTGTGTAACATATATATATATATATATATATATATATATATCGGCCACCTTCCAGGTGAGGGGGTCCCTCACAATTTCGCACCATTTGGAAAAGGCCCTCAAGTTGGTGAATTATCCTGGGTTGAAGGTGCAGTAGGTACGGCTGCGACAAGATGCCAACATTCACTAAATGCCGTACGCGTTTCGGGCTCCATGCCCTTGTTCACTGGCAGAAAAAACACAGAAGCAAACGTGAACTGCAGTTCTCATTTTATTTGAATTAAGCCCCGCCCAACTGGCCTCAAGGCATTCTGTGATGTGCAGTCCTGCAAATGTTATCCCAGTGGGTTTCACGTTGCTCCCCTCATATTAAAATACATCCCGAGTGGGATTAGCAAACATTGTCCATACCGTCCTAGCTGCCAATACCCAAGCCTTCAACTGGAAACCAAACAAGTCACGAGTACCACGGGATCGTGGTCTCTTGATCCGCCATTCCGCGTCGGGCTCTTTTCCTCGACCGGAGCCAGCCGATAACAAATCCAACACAATTTCGCACCATTTGGAAAAGGCCCTCAAGTTGGTGAATTATCCTGGGTTGAAGGTGCAGTAGTATATATATATATAGAGGAGAGGAGCAAGGGAGACAAGAGGGGTATTTCACCACTTCTTGCTACGATGGAAAATGACATTTACTGAGGTATTGCGGCAACAGGAACATAGCAGCGTTGTATTCACATTTTTTGCACTATGAGAGAAAGCACTTTGCCTGCATGGGTACTTACCGGAACAGTGCATTGTGGGACTATGAGTATTTTACCAAGCTGCGAAGGAAGGTCTATGATTAAGGCTAATACAGCTGAAACGCGTCAGACCAGCAATTGAATGTTGCCGCCCAAATGTATAATAAATGGCTCCTTTCTCATCCTACCAGTGCTTCGGCTATTTCTGTTCACAGTGCTGGTTGCAATTTAGCCGGATGCTTCGTTCCCGTGGCTTGCTGAGGCTGCCCTGCAGGGTCATGGGCTCCCGCTTACGAAGAGACTGTGTGGGTATCTATGACGGGAGACTGACCCGCTCCTAATCCAGGATTTTCCAAATAATCACTCGATAATATGGAGAGGAGCAAGGGAGACAAGAGGGGTATTTCACCACTTCTTGCTACGATGGAAAATGACATTTACTGAGGTATTGCGGCAACAGGAACAAAGCAGCGTTGTATTCACATTTTTTGCACTATGAGAGAAAGCACATTGCCTGCATGGGTACTTACCGGAACAGTGCATTGTCGGACTATGAGTATTTTACCAAGCTGCGAAGGAAGGTCTATGATTAAGGCTAATACAGCTGAAACGCGTCAGACCATCAATTGAATGTTGCCGCCCAAATGTATAATAAATGGCTCCTTTCTCATCCTACCAGTGCTTCGGCTATTTCTGTTCACAGTGCTGGTTGCAATTTAGCCGGATGCTTCGTTCCCGTGGCTTGCTGAGGCTGCCCTGCAGGGTCATGGGCTCCCGCTTACGAAGAGACTGTGTGGGTATCTATGACGGGAGACTGACCCGCTCCTAATCCAGGATTTTCCAAATAATCACTCGATAATATGGAGAGGAGCAAGGGAGACAAGAGGGGTATTTCACCACTTCTTGCTACGATGGAAAATGACATTTACTGAGGTATTGCGGCAACAGGAACAAAGCAGCGTTGTATTCACATTTTTTGCACTATGAGAGAAAGCACTTTGCCTGCATGGGTACTTACAGGAACAGTGCATTGTGGGACTATGAGTATTTTACCAAGCTGCGAAGGAAGGTCTATGATTAAGGCTAATACAGCTGAAACGCGTCAGACCAGCAATTGAATGTTGCCGCCCAAATGTATAATAAATGGCTCCTTTCTCATATCCTACCAGTGCTTCGGCTATTTCTGTTCACAGTGCTGGTTGCAATTTAGCGGGATGCTTCGTTCCTGTGGCTTGCTGAGGCTGCCCTGCAGGGTCATGGGCTCCCGCTTACGAAGAGACTGTGTGGATATATATATATATATATATATATATATATATATATATATCCTGTGTGGTAAAGTGCTGGTTTGCAAAATGCCTTGTGTCTTACTTACCTGAGTAATAAGGCCTGCAAAATATAGGTTTTGCATTGTAACAGACACGTGGTTAAGGTAACATACCGGAGGGTTCTCATTTCACAGAGCAGTTTCTGGTATGTTCCAAAAGAGCTCTTTTGGGTAATATTTCATCAATAGCTATATTATTGCATATTTCAGAGTATCTAGCTTGTGGTGTACAATTAATGGGATTATGTTTGCGGGACCTGATTCATCACTGATTTGTGATTTTTTTGGGTGCATATTTGGAGGTCAAATTTACAGTTGTGTATGGTTCAGGGTAGAGAGATTTTTAGGGGTCACTTTTATGGTGCAAGCCTTTCTGTATTTATTGTGGGTTGCATTGATGTAATACATTTGCTTTGGAGGGCGTGAGTCCAGAAAAGGTTTGGGGTAAATGTTTCAAGAGGCATGTTTTTGATTGTTTTCGGGTACAATCAACAAGGGATCTGTATTTGAGCTATGAGTTATGTAAGAAGATCTATTGTGGGTTGCGTTTAATAGGGGATCCATTTTGGGGTAAACTAGTGGGATCTGTTTTAGAGTTATTTAACAGGTGATCCTCTTTGGGGTGTATATAACACTGGATCTGTTTTGGGGTGGATGATTAAGGGAATAATTTTTGGGTTTCACCTGACTACGATTCAGTTTTGGGATTGAATGTTTTAGTGGGTTGGTATTTTGGTGAATGTGACCCAGCATCCACTAAGGGGTAGATTTTTAAGGCTGTAGTGTGTATTTTCAAAGTGAGGATGTCTGGGCTCTCAAGTCCACAGTCTGACTTCATGACCATCAGTGAGGTGAAAATTGTCTTCTCTTCTTAGTCACAGCTGTTCAGGAAAAAAATTACACTGCTTTCATAACTCTGTAGCGGGATATTGAGAAGAGCCGGAAGTGATTACAAGTATTTTTGCTGTTTCTGAAAGTAAAGTTCTTTGCTATCAAATGAATGAATGAATTAAAGATACTTCTAAAGCATGCAGCTACTACAAGAGTGCCCCGGTGCTAAGGCATAAGGAAAAGAGACTTCAGGCCCACCCAACAACTTGAACAAATGAGTTTTTTGTTGCTTCCAGAAGATGGTTTTGTCTGGAATACATCTGAGTTGGAAGGGGAGTTCATTCCAGTGCTTGGCCACCAAAACAGAACCGGCCATACAGCCAAGCTTCTTGCACCTGCTACCTGGAATAACTAAGAGCCTGGCATACTCCGAGCACCCCTATGTTCTTTGCCACCTCCGTGGGGGGAGGGGGGGAGGTAGAGTGCAGCTACTCTGCCAGGCACCTGACCAACCAGGAAGGGGGTTAGGACCAAAGAGCAGGATCTCTGTTTTGTCTGGGTTACATTTCAGGCAGTTGGCTTTAAGCCACCCCATCACTGCCACAATGCAGGCTGAACATTTTCCTTGGCTTCAAGCAAGCTGTCCTCAGAGGTCAGCAAAAGCTGGTTGTCATCTGCATACGAGACAACTTGAATACCAAAGGATCCAATCAAAAATGTGATCGGGGACATATAAATGTTAAAAAGTGTAGGACTCAGGGCTGTGCCCTGAGATACCCAGCACTTAAGAGTCTTCACCTCAGAGAAGAACGTAACTATTCAATGATTTCACTGCAGCCAGTTTTGAGTATTTTCTGCCCGGAGCTCATCAGTCCTGATCTGAACAGCTCTGCATCATATAAAAGACAGGTTTTAAACAGAACAGAAAGGCTTGTTAATGATCCTTCAGCAGGTTCCCCTACGTAAACCTTGTTACGACTTTACTTACTGTAGAGAGTCAAATCTCTGGCGCTCCACCAGGGCAGTTGCTGACCCTGGCAGGGCAGATCCAAGGCCCTCACTAAACAAAAGGCAAAGACGTCTTCATCTGTGGAACTACAGCAGTCCATCTCACAGGAGGTGACTAATGCTGTGACTGGGAATCTACTAAGATTGAGTTTTGGGAGAAGGGGGATGTCCTAAACTTCTGCAACTAAAGAAAACTTAGAACTAACTCTCCATAGGTGTCATTAAGAGAACATTTCTAGTGTTGCTAATCACTCATCACCATGTGAGCTGATTCCAACCAGGGTGGCAAGATCTGCAAGATCATTGAAAAAGTAGACTACGCCCATTTCCAAGACCATATCAGAGCCAAACATCTGACGCATAGCTACCAATCCAGCTTCAGACCACACTACATTCCAAATTATAGACTGTGTTCTCCTGACTACAGGTAAAGGTGATTCCTGCCTCTTCATTTTTCTGGGCTTGCCTTTGACATACTCACTCATCCACCTTCATTCACACCCTAAAGATCCTCTGATAAAGTCATTCACTAGTTCTCCTCTTCGTACGCAGTAGACAGCAGATTTTTCACATTGGCCCCTCCAAGTGCCAGAAGATCTCTATTACCTGTTAAGTCCCCCACAGTTCAATCTTGTCTCCTGTCATCTTCAACTTGCGCATGAAGCCATTTTCATCTGTGAACATTGATTATTAGTAGCAAAATACACCAATAATTTGGCGGCTTACAAGTCTACTTGAAGGTCTTCTCCACTCTACACATCCAATGCCTGAAATAGTGTCTGTACTTCATCCAAACTTGAATGTTGAGTTTTGAAGCCGAAGCTCAACTCCACCAAGACAGAATTTGTGAAGAACCACAACCAACAATTAGTCCAAACATGGCCTAATGGCATGAACTTTGAAGGATTTAAACCCCAACTTTCACCCAATGCCAAGTCACTTGGATTCACCATAGACACAAACTCACCCTCAAGGTAAGTAAAGAAAACCAAGATGACCTTGTACCAGCTGTCTATACTGAAGAAAGAGAAAACATTTCTCCCAGAAAGTGACTTCAATTCCTGATACTCTCACAACTAGATGATGGCAATGCCCTGCTCCACAAAGTTCCAGACCCCTCACTGGCCCCCTTTAAGGGCATTCTGAACACCACAGCACACTTCATCGATGTCCTGAAGAAATATGAGCACATCACCCCGACTGTGATGGACCTCCACTGTTTCATCTAAAAAGCCATCATAACCTGTACCTCTACCTATCTGTTTGACAAGCTCACCACCTCTGGCGGCTCTCCACAGACATGCTAACACCATCAAACTGACAATGAAAATGTGCAAAAAGAAAAAACAAGGCAAAGGGATTTCTCTAATTATGTACTTAAGATCTGGAAAACATCCCTGAATGCATCAGAGCTTCTGAAACCTGTTCAATTGAGTAAAGAGCTGAAAACACATATCTTTAAAGAACCCTATATCAAAACAAACTGACAGTCTACTTTCATACTTAAACACAAGCTTCTGCTCCAGTCTTCTGCTTCAGTCACTGATTGTAACTTTTCCTTTGGCCCTGTAAAAAACATGACTGTTTTTAGATCTCGCCTGCGACAGCGCATACACTCTTGCTTGTGAGAGATATTGTATACAACAAGGGGCTTGCAGCCTGCCCATTGCTTAACATTTGTTGGCTTCAATGTCAGTCTTATTTGCTACCTTCTAATAAGCCAGCATCTGCTGGCTTCACTTCCTTTCCTTTTGGCTGGAGCATGGACCAAGTACTGATTGCTTTAGCTTGACTGCTGTCCTTCCGCTGATTGCGCTGTGACTGAGGTTCTACTTTTATTTTTTCTTCTTCCCTGTTGCCCTTGTTGAACCTCTAGCCATTTGTAGGTATGTTTTACTATGCCACACACACTTCAAAGAAGCCCTTTTCTCCTTTGAAATAGATGTTTATTGTGACAACAGATGTTATCTGCTTTTATTGTGGCAAAAGATGTTATCTGCTTCCAAATGTATTTTCACTAAGACATGGACGTGGGTGCAATTCTTTCTATATGTGATAGGGTTTTTTGCCAATTGTCATATTTGTTTTTTTCTTTTTTACTCATGGGGAGAATAATTGTTCAGCATAGGCCTTGGTGACCTTGGCTATAATTTATAGCCATGGCTTGTATAATAAAGTGGCTGTTGTGCAGCATGGCGAAAAATAATGATAATGAAAAAGGATTATGATACATCCATGCACTTTAAAAAAAGAAAAACCACATTAGCCCTGGATGCGTCATAGCATAGCACTTTTTAAAAATTAGTTTTAGCCACACTACAAAGCATCTGTGCTGCTGTACAGCATTGCTACAAAACATTGCCAAAGCCAATAACTCTCATAGGCAAGACCTATTGGCTTTGCCAGTGCTTGTTTCAGTAGGTTCTCACTAGTCATATACCACCTACATACATGGGAATGAGGAAGAATATGTATGGGTTATAAAAGTACAGATTACTCTTGCCACCATTCTTCCCGCGGACACTTGAAATCCTAGCAGGAGAGCTAGTCTTGTCAACCAATCAAACAGTACAATCCAATCAGCTTTACAGATTTTATACAATCAACATGTATGCAAAACATTTGTATATAATGAATATCTGTGGACGGTGTTTACTTACTTGTGGCGCAACTGGAAAACATGACTAGATTTCACTGTTTATTGAGTCTAGTCATATATAGACACGGGGAGCGGAGAGAATCCTTATTTTTTTACTCCAGAGAAGGGAAGCGTGTGATTTGCTTGGGGTTCTGGCCTGTTTTTGGTAAAAGATGGTAGCTGGTCTCACCTGCCTTTGCTCTAAAAGCTTGGCACTGAACATGGAGACATGGAAGAGGAAGAGCCAGTGTGACTCACTTGAGCTGCTTGCCATTACACTGAGCTGCACTCTTACTGAGACTTAGTGCAGCTATCTCGGTTAGACATGTAGCGTCAAGAGTGCTATACTGTCAAAGGAAAGGCTAGAGGTACACGCACACATGGAGTTATGCATTCATAGGCAACAATAACTAAGAGGCTCATCTTTGGAAATTAAAGTTTTGGGTACAGTGATCTTTTTATGTGCACTACTTAATCCTGTTTCTTTTTTTGCCAGTAAACACAGGTCATGCATATCGAAAATGCACAGAGAATGGGACATGGCTACCTTACTTGGGGAACAGCAGCTTTGCCTGGAGAGATGTATCAGAGTGCGAGGAAGGAGAGGCAGCAAGGCAAGAAGAGGTAATCAGAGAGTAGAGTTAAGACTCAACCAAGAAAATGGAATGGGGAGTAGATGAAATTGGGGCCTGGTGCGTGAAAGGGTTTTGCAGTTGCAAAGCCTGCAGATCGCAATATTGCAAAACTCAAAGTCCCAATGTCTGCGCATCTTGCAATAATGATTTCACGACTCATTATGAATCATTAGAAAAGGAAGGGCATGAAAAGGGGATCCATTTCTTCCCAGCGATTCAGAATGGAATGTATCTATGTTTTGCAATTTCGATGGTTTCTTCAAACCTTGATTGGAGATTGAATACAACAATAGGGTTGTTTTCATTTGCAAAGTGCCCTTAAGGGACAGCTTCCATGCTGTGAATGAGAGTTTTGGGCATTTAAGGGGCACACAGCAGTCCAGGGCACCCTTGCAGCTCCCAACAATTGCCCTTCCCATCATGGAAATGTTATTTTATGATTTTAGCCCCTGGTCGTTTTAAGGTCAGGGGTTGCAATAAAAAAAAGTCAGCATTCTGAAAATACGAATTCAGATTTGGAGGTCTGCTGTCCCTCTCAGGCTTCCATTCGTCATTTGCAGCATTTTGGGAAGGATTACAAACACTACCCTGCCTCATTAACAATAATGAGATGGACTGCTGTGAACCCTACCGAATGATCATTTTTTCACCGTGGAGGATTAGTACATCTTCCGCAGCATAAAATATTCCCAGGGGTGCAAACCAGTTATTGTACAAAAACAGTAATTGCGTTGCAACTGGAGAATGGTAAATCGGTCCTCTAATTACTTAGCTGTAATGATATTTTTTCCATTTGAAACACTTCACTTAGTTGGGTCCGGAAAAGTTTATAACGTTTCTATTCTGGGTGTCGACCTTAGGTGGCTCCAGTAAGATTCACTGTCATGTGTTGATCCTAAGCCAAAATTTCCCTAGAACAGAGTGGCCTTCTTCAGGTCTTTTTTCCATGCCTGTGTTATATTTTAAGTGAATAGATTATAGATGCATTAGCCTCCTTCTTATTTGTATTACCTTTTTCTGACTGTTACGCACCAACTCTCTTCCTTCACCAGGAAGGTGGGACAGTCCATGCGAATCTAGTACAGTATCGAACTATGACCCTATCGTTACAGGTAAGTAGGTAGTTCCCTTTGCTGTTTGAACATTTCTAAACGTACATGCTATGCAAAGATTGTGTCGCAGTATTGCCTCCTTGTAACATATGCACAGCAGTATTTAGTGAATATTAGTACAGATGACCATGTGGCAGCTGGTAAAATATAATTTATAGATATATTTCCACTATATGCTAGTGTTGCCGATTTGTTTCTTGCAGAGTGGATCTCGCACCCCTACCGTTAACTCTTGGTTTTTCCTCCAGAGAGCAGCACAACTGAGTATTCTGTACAATCCGTCTTGCTGTGGTTCTCTTTATAGTTGGCATTCCTCTCACCTGAATGTGGGACAAAAACTGTATTTTCCTTAATTTTGTGTCCTGCATATACTACATGACATCCCTCCTAACATCCCTCCTGTGTGTCCTGCAGATATCCATCTCGGTTCGAAAAAGATGGCAATGGTATTGACTGATTCGTGTGAAATGTGGATACAACCTTGAGAATCAGTCTTAGGTTCAGTCTTCTAGCCACCTAATTCTTATGAATTTGAAAGTAAGGTATTTGTACTGATAGCACCTCAATTTGACTAACTTTACATCCAAAAGTAAGAGGAGTCACAAATGCTGCTTGTAATGTTAAATGCTTCAGACTTGCATTATGCATAGATTAAACAGCAATTTCAAAAGATGAACCAATATATTGAATGTATGTGGAGGATACAACTTCTTAGCTCCCTCCAAAAACCTTGAAATGACTGGGATTGCAAAATGTTGACACTTCTTGTGCTTACTGCATTTCAGATAAATGTGCCCGTAGTGATGCATAAGAAAGCATTACTTGCATAAGAAAGCTTACTATCCAATAAATACATCATTTTGAATGATGGTTTCATACATCAATTGTCCCTCTCATCCATTGATTCATGCGCCATTTGTCCCTTTCATCCATTGACACGCCCTTTAACATAATGCAGACATCTTCCAGTACAACACTTCCATGCTCCTGGCTTCCCTTGTGTTGTGCGTACATTTTTGTGGTAGCTTTAGATGCTGGAATTCTATTGGTACAGGAGCCACAGTACTAGATTTTCGGTTTGTAGATCTCTTCGATAAGTTTTCTCTTTCCTTTGCCAGTACTAGCAGCAGACTGGCAGCTGCCTGATTTGTTGTTGCAACATTGGCATGAGGTGAGACTATCATGGATGTTTGGCCCAATATGGTGCTCTCAGTATCGTGGTCACGTGTGAGGTCCTGCGCCTGTTGATGACCAAAGGCATTATTCGTATTGATGGAAAAGCATGAGCAATTATTGCATACTGGTTGAGGGACATTGCATTCCCCGGAGACGGGGGGGGGGCAGATATCTGGCGTTCAAGTTTTGTGTTTTTGTGTGTTTTGTTTGGTTGTAAGCAGATCTATGCACGGTGTTCATCATACTTTTAATAATACCCTGGTCATACTCCCAGTCATGAAATATGCATTTTTGTCTGCTTAACATGCCTGTTTTTCCATTAATATCTCATGACAGGTGAGGTGCCACCACTGAAATGTGATTTGAACACCACACTGTCAAATGCCTCGAGCAAGCTTTAATAGTACGTGGTTTTGTTGTGGTGTCAGTTTGTATCTGCAATACCTTTCCATTTATTTGACTTTGAAAGGATTTCAATGTGGGAAACACCGTATTTCCTGCTAAGACACATGCGTTTGATTGCTTCTTCTGCTGTGGAATGGGCTCTGGCTGGTAAGTTGTTCAGATGTGCACCCCGCCTTATTTGTGTTGCATCCATTGTCACAGTCACTGAAGTGACTGCCTGCCTACGTTTCCTGCCTTTCCTCAGGTTGTTGTATGTCCACCACCTTACTAGCTTTTGTATCCTGCTTGTGATAACCACTAGATTGCTCCATTCGCCCTGCTTCTTCGACCATTGGTTAGTTGCTAGTTCTGGACTAGTCTAATATACAGCGATGACTGTGGTATCAAATGTGAGACACCGTCATTGCCATCATTTGCCAGTATTCTCTTTTGTGTTGGGACTGTCATTGATGTCCTTGTATCCAATTCTGCACGCAAGGAAATCTTATACCAGAATGGAATGGGAGATGGTATAGTCTTGCTGAATGACTTGATTTATAGTGAATTTGCATTCTTGAAACAAGATTCCCTTGATAAGTCATCTTTGGTGGCCGCACTCAAGGACTGTCACTTGAGTGTAGCCACCAAAGCTGGACATTTTGTAAACACCCTTGGTGCAGAACGAACGGTACCACCTTCAACTGATCATGAACCCCCCACACACACATCAAACGCCTTAGATACTTTTGATGTCTGGATTCACTGATATATGAAAGTAGGAATGTTTTAAGTTTGTTGTTGCTAAAAAAAATCCCCTTGATTCAATAGGGGGTTCACATCCGGTAGAGTTGTTATCTGGAATCTTTGCGTTCTGACCAATCTATTTAAGACACATAGATCCAGAATGAGTGTTAATGTAAAGTCTTGTTTTGGAATTAGGAAATACACAGAATACATTCCTTTGTTCCACTCCCTGTAAGGCGCTCATTCTATTGCTTCCTTGAACATTAGCTCTTAGATCTCTTGTAGAAGCAAATGCAGATGGTCCTTTTGGCATGTGTGTTCTTTTGGATGTATGCATTTTGGATGTGTGCATAGGGCAAACCTAGTAGAAAGGCAGCAGAGTCCTGTACAGGGTAAAAGGCAAAGATCCAGTCAATGAGTGATTGGAGGGGTAGCTGAAATTCTGAGCGCAGAAGGGCATCATGATGTAGTGTTCCCTAAAGAGGTGTAGCTTCGGCTCTTTCCCAAATTAGAGGAGGGTTCCTTGGTCTTGATGGATACGCGGATGTTATTCTAGTTCCTGAATGCTTAGAAGAACAGGGTAAGCATAAGTTACAAACATTATGTGCATCACTTTTAAAAAAACAATTTTCAATGGCATTTAGGACAAATTTCAAAGGGCGCATTCTCTATATGTTTAACTTCAGAATGGTGTAAAAGGGACCCAGAGATAACAATATGCTCTGAAACATGCATTCTCTGACCTGGTACTCCACTGACTGAAGAGCAGAGGATAATCTGACTGGTTCAATATTGTAAAGCCATTCACTATTATTTAGTATTTTGGTTTCATATCAGTAACGCTTGCCATCTTTGGAGTCATTTATTAAATGTTTCTGCTCTGCTGTTGACACAAACGTCTATTTTTTGCTTCTGAACCCACTGGTGAAAAAAAGAATCTGAACATGGCGACTAAGTACTTGGGCATTGTGGACTTAAGTTCAGCATTATAATCTTACTGGCGCCAACTACGATTAATGCCCAAAATAAAAAAATCCAATATATTCTTAAAAAACATTTCCAGACCCAACCCCTAGGTTGTGGAAAATGTACAGCATCCGAATCAGTCAAGACAAGGAAAACTGGGAGAAGAGAGAGGGCAGAGCCCATGAAAATGAGAAGCGGGTAGAGGCTGAGGGATTGAAAAGGTGGTTAGGGAGTAGAATAAGGGAGGAAGTGAGAAATCCTAACTTGGAAGAAAGGTGTGAGCTGAACCACGAAAACTTAAATGGGGGCTAGAGCAAGAGAAGTGCCACAAAACTGTACATTTGGGCTAAAATTTAAGTTGAGAGAGCGAGTTTCACTAAAATAGCTGACAGGGCATAAAGTATGTGCCTTGCCAAAAAAGATAAATAAAGAGTAGAGGGGGGCCCCAGCCCAAAAAGGCAAATGGAGTAAAACCAGGGTAAAGCCATGAGAAGGTAAATGGGGATAGATGAGAGTTCACCCATCAAATGTAAAGAAGAAAAGGTATTGAATTATTGATGCGTTTAAGAGCATTTCAAACATCAACACTTCAGCTGCCAACAAATGTCCACTGTGGCCGGACATATTGGACGAAAGTTCACTTTGCGTGAACCCACATCTCCGGAAGAATGGAGTACTGGGGCACATCTGTCTCATATCATAGTGTAGCACCTGCCAAGAGAATTTGGAAACACATCTTCTGCACATGAAAATGTACTGGGTGGTTTTTTTGTGTGTTTTTTTTTATAAACAAATTTTATTGGAATTTTGGGTACATCTAGGCCTGGAAGGCTTACACAATGTGATCACATTAATAACATGGCAGACCTCAATGATCCCAAAGAACTACAGTCATAAAACTTATTAACCAGGACAACTACTCTCCCAGACCCCGGACAACCACGACATCTTTGTTGTGTTAGCAGCCACACAGTGTTATAAGTACTCTCATCCCGGACCATGTGCCTGTATCTCCAAATCTAGTGTTGTGTCAACTACTTGGGCTGGTGACAATGGGATACCTCGGAAGCCAGCCCATCACTCCCATATGTTACCGTGCTTCAGTGGACACCCCCGTGCCTGAAATACTGCCAACCCCATCCCCATGCATCTGTCCATGGCCATGCTCCACTCATTCACCAAGGGTGGGGACTCTGCTTTCCAGTACCGGGCTATATCCCACTTGGCCAAGACTAGCCCCAGGAACAAGAGATGCTGCTTGTATTTGTTGCTGCCAATCTCCTCCGTACGTGTGGAGAAGTACCAGATTGGGCTCCAAGGGGATCTCCCATCCCAGAACCCGGGCCAAGTCAGAGGTCACCCCCACCAGAACCGTTGTAGTGCCGTGCAACTCTAAACAGTATGTATAAAGGTTACCTTCTCAGCATTACAGCAAAGGCACAGAGGAGATGAGATCACGCCCATCCGCCACAGACGGTGTCTGGTGTAATAAGCTCTGTGAGGATATTTGAATTGGATGAGGCGATAGCGTGATGAGATTGCAGCACTCCGGGGGGCCGCTAAGGCCTCTGTCCAATCATCGTCGTTGAGAGTCTCTATGCCACCCTCCCATGTCCCCCGTAGGGCTTGAAGTGTGTTGGGGCTATGTGTGGTCAGGGTCTGGTATAACTGCTGGATTTTGTGAGCCCCCATGTCCCCGAGCAGCAGCCTTCCCTCTAACGGAGCATACTTCGGCAGCTCGTGTAGGCCCAGAATATGGGGGGAGAGGGCGTGTTGGAACTGCTAGTATTTATAGAACTGACTCCGGTGGAGATGAAATTCCTCCTGCAGCTGTTGAAAAGACTTCAGGGAAGTTCCCTGCATAACATCTCCCAGCGTGGACAAGCCTATAAGGTCCCATTCCCTGAAACCCTGTAATTCTGCAACCTGGCGCAGGACCGTCCCATGCCATAATGGGGTCTCTCTTGTTAGTTTATTCCCCCATCCCATTCTACGTGTCGCCTGGTGCCACAATTGGATTACCATGCTGGTGGTCGGTGGCAGGTGATAGGCATGGTCCCGGCCGTGTAGATAGTCTAGGGCTGACCTATTACCCGTCACCCATTGCTCGACAAAGAATGCAGGGTCAGATTGATTGCAATACCACCAATCATTAACTAGGAGGAGGTGTGAGGCAATGTAATAGGACCGCAAGTCTGATGCCGCTATCCCCCCAAAATAAGTGGACTGGATACATGTGATAAGGGCCACCCGGACTTCGCCGCCGCCCCAAAGAAAGTGGTTGAGCGCCGCGTTCACCTGCTTGAAGAATGAGTCGGGTATGGTGAAGGGGTAGTTTTGGAGCCTGTATAATAGCTGGGGTAAGAACACCATTTTGACTATAGCGGAGCGGCCCAGCAAGGAGAGAGGCAGGGGGGACCATGCGTTCAGCTCAATGCGTATATGGGGTAGAAGGGGGTTGATGTTACGCTGCCAGGAGATGGTCGGATCTGGGGTGACATAGACCCACAGATATTGAAAGCCCTCCATAGCCTTGGTCAATTGCTCCTCCCACGCCATTTGCCCCAGAGCTCCACATACTGGAAATAGTACCAATTTGGTGGGATTCATATAGAGCCCTGAAGATTCCCCAAAGACCCGCATGATCTGCAATATCTGTAGGCCTGAAAATGCTGGGTCAGGAAAGAAGAACAGGACATCATCCGCGTATAGGGCGATCCTGTCCGATGTCTCTGCTCTTCAGTCGAGCCCCCCACTAGTGGATCCCGTCTCACCCATGCAGCTAGTGGCTCAATCGATAAAGTGAAGAGGAGAGGGGACAGTGGGCAGCCTTGCCTGGTTCCCCTAAAGACAGGGAAAGGATCGGTTATTGCTCCTGGTATCCGGACAGACGCAGACAGGTCAGTGTACAGAAGACGGATGTAGGTGAGGAAACGTGGGCCGTAGTTTAGGGCCTGTTGTTCTGGGGATTCTGCACCTACATAGAACTATGCGCAGGGAAACAGGACCTCGGTGTATAGGGGTGTACCAACCTACCACCTTAGTACCCAAAATCCCCAAACCGACTAGCTATCGTGTCTCATTCGTTCTCCTCCAAAATCACGAAGCTACAAATGATTAGACAACCCAGAACACAACACTCCCGACTCTCTCAGGAATCGCAGTAGCAAGACATACCCTTTCGCTCGCTCACTCGTACTTGTCCACAATAAGAATGGTCAGAGTCACTGTTATAGTTCAAAATGTTTATTTTAACTATCGTGCTCTATAATGCAGTATACGAGCCACTACCAGCAGCGAAATTCATAAACTTAGAACAATTAGCATTGTTACAATTCCATAGAATATGAAGGGGGATGTCATTATATATATAGACAGTGGAAAAAGGACTATAAGGCCTAACCACCCTCCCCTTGGTAAAGTGATGTTCATTATATAAAAGAAGATCTCTGGGCTTTGTCAGCAGACCCCTACCTTAGTGCCTAGATGGAAGCTTTACATCATAGGAACTGCATAGCTCTTCTCCCTGGAAAGGACCCTCTCCACGTGTGTGTCAGAACAACATGCATCCCCATAATATCAAAACACAGGCTTCCAGCAGCGCAGCTGTGTTAGCATGTTTTGTCTAGATGGTAGGAACTGACCAGAATAGAATAACAAGGGGCATTGTTTATCGACCTTGCACATCGTGTTCAGACTAAACTCTAAGAGCAGGCAGAGAACGCAGAAAGCAGACAGTTCTCATGTGAAAGGCACGAACAGAGTCTTGCACAACAAAGTCATGTAGCAACGTGCGCAAAAGCAGCATCATGGCAGCCGTGCTCATGCCAACTTAGCAATGTCGACAATGACCCTAATGGCCATATAACACCCTCCCCTTGGTAAGGTCATAGTATATAGACAAAGGACCAAAATAGATTTCAAGGGTAAGCAGAGTTCGAATACGCATGAAAAAACCAGATTGGAAAAAGTAAAAAAAATAAAAAAATATATATATATAATTTTTAAGTTGTTAAAAATTTATTGTTGCACGAAAAACGTGACTAACATAGTGGTGGTGTATCCATGAAAGCATGTGACCCTGTCAATGCAATGCGTTCCAAAAGGTCATCCCTATCGTTAGCAGCAAAGAGGGATGCCATCCAATCAAGCAGGCCGAAGGAACTAACGTGCTCCTCATAATCCGATGCCTCCAAGAGCATATCCGGGCAACTTGCGTGATATTCAATAAAGCTCCGTTGCAATAGGTTCTGCGCAGCCGCACAGATATCCCATTCCGCCAATACTCCAAGTGCAGCCGCATGCGCCATACGTCTATTCCTGGTCTAAGGGATCCATTAACTGGTCATAATCCGGGTCCGAACATGACGTATTGGAGAGGCACAAATCCAAAGCCCAGTAGAAGGGGCATCGTTGACAGTAGAACACAGGTTGCACGCAACTAAAGTAGGCAAAGCGAAAAGTTAGTCCATAACTCACGCTAAGCGTCGCTAATGGCAAGCATCCAAAAAGTTGTTGCATTCGGTCACGGTACAGTTGCAATTGGCCTGGCCTGTGCAGTACCACAAGATGAGCAACCATTGCGTAGCAGGAATAGAAGCAGCAAGATTCCACCAGCTAGCGCCAGTATTAATGGGAATCCTCCGAAGACGCTGGAAAAAATAGAATGAATAAAGGCCGGTATTACTCCAAATATTGTCTGAAAAGAAGTCACAAGGCCGGATCCCACCAGTTTAAAAAATTGAGCAAGCCCTTCGGTGTCAGACGCATTAAATATTTGATGTATCACCTCCCCAAAATGAAGTGGGAGATTTGTGTTCAGAAGCGACTGAATCTCGCTCGAAGTTCTAGCCACCTGTAATTCGAAGGTCTCTTGAGCTGAAGTGAGAGCCACATCTTGTTGAAACAATAGCGCTTTGAGCCTGCTTAATTTGTTGAAACCTGTTTTCAAAGTCGGAATGGAAGGCCAAATGGAGATATCTACTTTCTCATGCGGGGGCGGAAAAAGCACATTGCTACAACAAGTAACACGTTGTGAAACTGTTACTAGTTACGGGATTCCTGCCCGTAAACCACAGCAGTCGTGGTTATTCAAAATAAGATAACTGCCGTTAGTAAGCAAAGTAAAAGCGGGAATTATTGCCGGGACGGGACTCCCTTTTAAAAAGCAAGCAAGATTAGGTGCGGAAACATTACAAGCGCCGTGCAACTTAACGTGTTTGCAAACTAGGGAGTGTCCCACAGTAGAATCGCAGTCCTCCCCTGTTAGGAAAACTTCCTTATACTCCCGATGACATCTGTAAGTGAAAGGTAGGGACCATAACTCATGAAGAAATACACTACCCAGGGGTTCAAAATGTCCAATCGGGAAATGTTTCATGCAAGATTTAAATTGAAACAGCGAGAAAGGGAGAGAGATAACCCTGTGTATTAATCACACAGCTGAATCTGTCTCCACCACAGAGAACGGCAAATGTTCTAATTGTTCAATGTGTAATAATGTGTATGTAGCATCTTTCATGGACATAAACCGTTGTTTATCAGTTAAATTAAATGGTAAAAACAAAGCTGAAGCATTCAAATAATCCCATGGTACTTTACCCATTTTAAGAGTTTGTAACGTCCATGCAAACCTCATTACGGATCGTAATTGATTTTGACCATGATATAACACAGATACATCAGTCTGAACAATATCAATAACAGATGAAACAATATTATCCAAGGTATAAATGCGTGAAGACAGTGTGTTAATGCTATTGTCGACCACTGCAAGGACTTTTTCCAAATTTGCTTTGTCAATCTGTCGCAGACGAAATGCTGCCTCCATCTGCGATAATTTCCATATTTCATTGTATGCAGCATAGAAAAATCTTTTCGTTCTCGGGGTCCTAGGACTTAGAAGAAAATCAGCCAAATTGATGTCACTTGACAAGTGAGACAAGTGTTTTTTAACGGAGGACAACGTAGAGTGTTCCAACCATTGTTGGCACAATTTACCCACCGAATATGTTGTGACTGAATGTGAGTGCGAAAAACGTGGATCAGGTCTAGCCTGTGTAAAACCTGGCGTTATATTATAAAAACGCAGTTGGCATGAATTTGAACTGGTTTGCCACAGCAGCCAACCATTAGGGTCAACCCCAGAAGCATTGAAAGTGCCGTTCCGAAAAAGAGTTTGTAAAACTTCTATTGAATAATTTGTGTGTGTGCGCCAATTATCATATTCAGCCAAAGATGGAATGGACGGATTATTTAAATTTTTTGCAGTTGCCAGGCCAATGCAAGTAGTTTGATATACCGTATCATTTAAAAATAACATTTGTGCAGGTATTAGGCAGGCACGATGTAAAGCCTCAGTTCCCTGAACCTGCCAATCCTTAGTGCCCCATATTGTTTTTAAATCAATGGTAGCACTCCAGTGATCATAACCCTGTGTGGCCAATTCATCTCTAAAGGAATTGGAATAGATTAATTTAGTATGGGTTAGAATAAATTTAGACTGCGATGACAATTGCAATTTAAAAAAATAGGATTCAGGATTGGACCTGTCATAATCAGTGAAATAGGTGAACTTATCCCTAAGTGTTTTAGAACTTCCCTGTAAAGGGGTTGGACAATGATCCCATTGTGTGTAATTAAAAACAGGTCTTAACGCGCTTGTCTTGTGTAAGTAATGATGCCCATAATGTTGATAACATAATAAATCAGCATAATTGGCAGAATTTAAATATAAATCTTCAGCATCAAAAGCAGCATAATACTTTAAATCTGAAAACAATGAATGTACTGCTTGTACATCCCAATCATCGGAATGTATGTCCGGTGTCACCACATCTCCTAAAGAGACGCGAAACACGTATGGCACGTTGAGGACTTCCGTCGGACCTTGGATTTCAAATGCTACTTTATCCCAAACGATGCCATCTGCAACTGGGAAAACTGAAATGTTCACAAGGGCTTGATCTCGTTTCATTATATGGGGCGATGTATGAGGGGCTAGAATTCCATCGAGCAATTTCACAGCAGAGCGTTCTGGCAAATAATGACCATTGATGAGTAAGAAAAAGACAGTCACAAATCCGATCGACATGAAGAGGAAAATCAGGATAAGTACCAACCAGATGTAGGTCCAGGGTGCGACCAAGTATCTTTTTGAACCAAGAGCTGAAAATACTTAATTTTGTCGGTGAAAGGGCCAATGTGGAAGACGAGGAGGAAGAGTCATAGGAGAAGCTTGGACGGTCCCCAAAATAACCGCTGGTTACATACCCATCAAAGGTGGTAGGGCGGTATCAGTTTGATGTTGACGTTCACTGCTCGGCACTTCACTTCCGCAGGATAAGTATACTAGATTTCTGCAGTGGAACAGGGAGGTTTGGGAACAGGTGAAAGGTCAATAGTAGTTTCCATGTCACCCTCTGTAACACGAGGATGAGTTGAAGTGGACAAATGCACCGGATTCATTGTGATAGCATTGCAGGAAACAGCAGGAGTTACACTATTCAGAATCAGCCAGACGGTGTAACTTGACATTGTCCACTGAAATATATCTGTTGTCTTTACGGCCAGGTAAAGGTGGTAGTATCACTGTCGGAGTACCCTTCAATCCAAGAACTGGGACCGGTGCACGATAAGAGGGACCACATTCTTTCTTGTTCTTCAGCTTTTCTCGTACCAGATCTCCAATCTTAGGAAGCCAGCCGGTGACCGGAATCAGCATCGATGTGTCATTGGAAGAGGGTAAATGTTCAGTCGCGTAGCTGTCACTGGTGTTTGTAGGTCTTGTAACATAGTAGAATGATTATCTACGTCAAAGGTTGCGGCAGCTGCCACAACATCTAGAGCATCAAGGTCAGGCACAAACATTTTAATGCCAAAGAGCAGTTTGTAGGGGGTCCGCCCACCCAGAGATCTTTTAAGGAGATTATTAAGTGCACGTTGAACTCCATACAAATGGGCCAGCCAGTTCCTGCCAGTACCTAAGACTCTAGCTGTCAAAGATTGCTTTAAGTCGCGGTTCATTCGCTCCACAATAGAGTTGCCCTCAGGCCTGTATGGAGATGAAAACTGCACCAGTACCCCCATCGACTTCATCGCATCCTTGTACGCCTTAGAGGCGAACGCTGGACCTTGGTCTGAATGGAAGGTGCCACAGGCAAACATCCCGACAAAGACACGCAAATCCCTGATGACATTTCGAGCGTCAGCACTGCGTTGTGGCCAAACCCAAAGGAATCTAGTGCACGAATCAACTGCAACAAAAATGTATTTATACGCAGTATCTGAAGAGAAAGGACCGCAGTGATCAAGATATACACAGCCAAACGGTAGATTGGAAATACATAGCTGTGTTTGTGGTGGGCGTGCGACCGTAGACGGTTTAATTTGTTGACAAATGTCACAAGAAAGTACATAATTACGGGTTTGTTTATATAAACCACGCCACCAATAACGTTGCTGTAAAATCGAGACTGTCGCAGACACCCCGGCAAGTGCAAAAGCCATTCCCTCGTGTGTGGCTATGATCAAAGGAAGTCTGCGGTCCATGTTGGGAATCAGCTGATCCCCAACAGATGGAATCTTAGCATAATGAACTTGTTCGGGAGATATATGATAAGAGTATTTAGAAGGGAAACCCTGAGGATAAGCAGCTCCCTCCCTCGTAGCAGCTACCGCTGCCAGAATATCATTATCTATTTTAGTCATGGACCTTGTAACTGCTGCTACGGAACACGTGGCTACTGCAGTTTTGGCCGCTTTGTCAGCCAAAGAATTACCAAGAGCATGTGCTCCCACACGCTGATGGCCAAGAGTATGGATAACTTGCATGAGGGGCAGACGTTGTTTAAGGTCTGCCACTCGAACCCAAAGCGTTTTATGCTTAATTGTGCTGCCTTTAGAGTCTCAATAGTCATTTTGAGACCAAAAGAATAAGTTGTCATTAAAAGATGAAATGATTGAACACAGTAATAACAATCGCATACAATGAGAATATTCACATTAGGATCGGCAAACTCAAGGGCTAGAACAAGAGCACGCAGCACCGCCAATTGTGCTGTACAGTCCCCAAGTGCACTATGGAAGACTTAAATTCTCCATTGACAATCGAACCAGCCACAATAGCGCACGCCGCTGAATAAGCGTGTTTGGAGCCGGTGGCCGGTTGAGCCGAGCCATCAGTATAAATGATACATTTGTACTCATCTAAAGGAAGCAACAACAACGGAGGAGGATGAACGTGTTCATACTGTAAAAACTCCTGTGTCTGAAGTACAGGGTCAAAGATAAACGTGACATCAGACGATGTCAAAGAAGTAGCCCATTGTATCCAACGGGGATGTAGTGCCTTAGAGTTTGGTACACTTGCCTTAGTGTTAGGTACACTTGCCTTAGTCACTGCTTCCAAAGCAGGGAAAGGCGTGATCATAAGAATGCGTTTTCCTTGAGCCAGCGAGCGTTCTTTCAGAATCGCCATTTGGACCGCTGTCAACATTTTTTCAACATTCGAGAAACGCATTTCTGCCGCAGTGTACAAATGTGATTTGTATGTAATAGGTACTGTGTCCCCCTCATTGAACGTCAAGTAGGTGAAACCCACCTTCCCTGGCACTATACGTATCACCAGGTTCGTGGTGTTATTAACCGTCAACAAGTAGTTAGTTGCAAGGATATCAGATTGCAAAGATTGTACGATAGTGGTATGTTCCAGAAGCCAACTGGCAGAAGAATATGTTAGTTGTATCAACGCATAAAGCGGTATGATACGCTGGGCATAATCGGGGATGTATGTCCTCCTGAAATTCAAAAATCCCAGCAAAGACTGAAGTTTCTTCAGCGTAGAGGGAGGTTGCAATTGTGCACATTTCTCCAGAAAGTGGGGGGCTAACCCCTACTTTCATTATTGAGCTCATAGCCCAAAAAGAGCACCGCGAAATGAGCGATGTGTGATTTTGCAAAATTGAATTTGTATCCATAGTCGGAAAACGATAAAATGATGCGGTTGACTTGGACAAGATGCGACATTAGTTCGTCATCCGTCAGATAAATATCATCAACGTACGAGAACGCATCTGGATCTATGTCGTGCAACAAAGACACAACACATGCAGCAAAAGCCCAGGGGCTGTTTTTGTACCCCATAGGCAAGCGCGTAAATTTTTTCTGATTTCCGACGGTGGTAAATGCCGTCAAGTCACGGCTCGCAGGAGCCAGATTATGACTGTAGAAACCATTGGAAATGTCCAGCGTAGTTTTGTATTTTTTACGAACAAGGTTGTTTACCAGCGCAGAGCTGTGTGTGTTTTGCACCACAAAAGTGCGACAATGACTATTCACATTTCGATAATCCAATACAATGCGATATGAACCGTCAGGTTTTGATATCGGAAAAAGAGGATTATTCATCGGTGATACACAGGATTCAATCACTCCTTGATACTCTAACTGAGTTAGAATGTCACAAACGTGAGCCTTAGCTTCACGTCTGATTGGATATTGCGGTTGTGGCATAGACCGTAAGGGTATTTCATGTGCCAGTGAATCAATATCCCAGCCCACCTGATTACGGTACACCGCTGGGGCAAGGGCCAAAGCCCACTCAGCTGCGTAAGCCTTTGCATGTTCCTCAGGGACGTAACGTGAAAAACTCAGAAGTATCACGTCCTCCCCTCTAGATGCGGCTAGCACAAAGGGTGGAGGCCAATCTGCCTCCGCCAGCAAAATGTCGTATGAGGTGAGATTTTCCCAGAAAATCGCTCTGATTGGACGCTGTATATCACCTTCAATTTGGAAGACAATCTCATAGAGACTATCCGGTGGGGCAACCCGGGTATCTGCTGTTTCTACTGTAATGAATGTATCAGTTGCTGTCGCCTCCAGACAGGGACGCAGTGCCTCCCGCACTATGGTAACCTCCGCTGCGCTGTCGAGCAGAGTCACTGCCCATGTCCAGTCTAGGAGTCGCATTCTCACCGTCTGAGGCATACTTCGCTGTTAAAGCAGCAACTTTTTTCTTCTGATATGGGGGTCAAAAACGAGGCAGTTCCTCTTGTTTGGCTTTAACGTCAAACTGTCAAGGTAGATCTCGTCCCTGTTGTTTAGTCGGACCTTTGCCACGATCCTGGCGCTCCCCTCCACCGACTTGAGAGTCCGATGTGTCCTGTAAAGAACGAGGAGAGCGCTGATCAGGGACCTGAAATCTATCAGGAGTCTTAATTTTCGCGCGGTCGCGCAAGTCATAAGTACGCTCAGAAGACTCAGGTGTCGTGTCGATGAACTAACACGCAAACCTTGCTTCTGCTGTTGCTGCCCCATCTTTATCAGTCTGGGCTTTTTGTTGAGTTTGAGATTGCATCTGCGTTTGAGTAAAAGGCTTAACTCCCAGACTATTGAGGCCCAAGGTTTTATAAGCCTTAGCAATAATCTACGGTAATTCGCGTGGCTTGTCTGCCACAGCCTCCAAGCGGTTAGCCACTTGTAAGCTTACAGCATCACCCTTAACATTAGCAAGAATCATATCAGCAACAACGTCGAACACCCCCACCAGTCTCATCCCCAATTCCAGAGCCACTTCGGTTCCGTGTTCATCCTGAACACGCTTTATCACGGAAGGGAGTACGGTCATGGAGGGGGTGCCGAAACACATCGAATATACCGCTGCAAACACTTTACCCCAAGTGTTACAATCAGCTAATTCGGGAACTAAGTCTTTAGGTAAACTTATGGTTAGGATCCTGTGTTTCTCCACAGGAACCTCGATTTGTCCAAATTTTTCAGCAAGCCAATAAGGGAATTCATCCTTATTTTGTGGACGCTTGCCCATCACTGAATTAACCATAAGAGGACTGATGGTTACACCACCAGGTCCAGCTGGTTGCGCAGCAACGCCAGGTGGTCCCACTTGGAAGTTGCGCGACATGAACTGTATAAAAGTTCTATGTATACGTATTAATGAAGTATGTAATACGCGGAGTTCTGCGATTGTAGCAATTAGATAACGTGGGTGTGGGGTATACCCAGCCAACACGGGCCACGTGGCCCCATCTACCGATAAAGGGCCTAAACGGACCGGCGTTATTGGGTGAGGAAGGGTGCCATTAAACCATATTTGGTGTTGCCAAGCCATTAGCGGAACTTCAAGAGACCTATAAGGCCGATAAATCTGAGGAAGGGCGGTGGCAGTATATTCGTGAAACAAATTATCTGCTCCATCTACCGCCGGAAAGGTGACCCAAGAATAAAGCACCTCGAAGCGGTAAGCTGCATCCGCTTCTACAACAAAAATTAGAGCAACACCAGCATTAGGGAACCCATTTTGACTTTTGAGTCAAATAAGCTGTGATTGCAGCCCGATTAGGTGGTGCAATGGCAACCGCCATAATGAGATAACAAAGAAGAACAACCTCTGTGCGGCAGCGCAATAACGGGTTAATAAGAAAGAGAAGGAACCTTTTAAAATTCAAGCTTGAAAAAACCTATAAAACATCAATATAGGAGGTTACACCGTCACAACCGTCTCCGGGAAACAGATGTGAGGGGATTGTGGACAAGCACTACTCAAGAGTCTCGCAGATAAGAACCAGACCAAACGTTGGCGGTGTCATGTTGCGGGGATTCTGCACCTACACAGAACTATGCGCAGGAAAACAGGACCTCGGTGTATAGGGGTGTACCAACCTAACACCTAGTACCCAAAATCCCAAAACCGACTAGCTATAGTGTCTCATTCGTTCTCCTCCAAAATCACGAAGCTACAAATGATTAGACAACCCAGAACACAACACTCCCGACTCTCTCAGGAATCGCGGTAGCAAGACATACCCTTTCGCTCGCTCACTCGTACTTGTCCACAATAAGAATGGTCAGAGTCACTGTTATAGTTCAAAATGCTTATTTTAACTATCGTGCTCTATAATGCAGTATACGAGGCACTACCAGCAGCGAAATGCATAAACTTAGAACAATTAGCATTGTTACAATTCCATAGAATATGAAGGGGGATGTCATTATATATATAGACAGTGGAAAAAGGACTATATGGCCTAACCACCCTCCCCTTGGTAAAGTGATGTTTATTATATAAAAGAAGATCTCTGGGCTTTGTCAGCAGACCCCCACCTTAGTGCCTAGATGGAAGCTTTACATCATAGGAACTGCATAGCTCTTCTCCCTGGAAAGGACCCTCTCCAAGTGTGTGTCAGAACAACATGCATCTCCATAATATCAAAACACGAGCTTCCAGCAGCGCAGCTGTGTTAGCATGTTTTGTTTAGATGGTGGGAACTGACCAGAACAGAATAACAAGGGGCATTGTTTATCGACCTTGCACATCGTGTTCAGACTAAACTCCAAGAGCAGGCAGAGAACGCAGAAAGCAGACAGTTCTCATGTGAAAGGCACAAACAGAGTCTTGTACAACAAAGTCATGTAGTAGCGTGCGCAAAAGCAGCATCATGGCAGCCGTGCTCATGCCAACTTAGCAATGTTTACAATGACCCTAATGGCCATATAACACTGTAGAAGGGTGAATAGGTAGTCCCAACTGATGAAATCAAAGGCCTTGTCCATGTCAGTGAGCAGGAGGGCCACCAGCCTCCCCAGCTCGGGAGCTTTACCTAGGGCGTTGTGTACACGCCTGATATTATGTTGGGTGGAACGCGGAAGCATAAAACCGGCTTGGTCCGGGTGAACCAAGTCTGTTATGTGTTGCAGGAGACGATCAGCCAAGACTCTGCCCAGAAATTTCACTTCTACGCTCAGTAAGGATATTGGACGGTATGAAGCAGGGTCTTCAGGGGGGCGGCCTGGTTTGTGAAAAACACAATTTCACCGTTCCGCCAGTCTGGAGGAAGGATCTGCAGTTCTGCTGCCTCTTGCAGGGCCTTAAGCAGATGTGCCCCTAGTTCGAGCATATATGTTTGGAAAACCTCACATGGTAACCCGTTGGGAACCGGCGGCCGGCCCGGGCGAAGGCCTTCCAGCACCCTGGACAACTCCGCCACCGTGATCAACTCCTCTAATTGCTTGTGGACTGCATCTGACACCAGCCTTGGAGGCATGGATTTTATGAAGTCTACTACTTAATCATGGGTCAGGACATCTCGTCGGGCATAAAGGGTATCATAATGCCCCGAGAATGTTTGTACTACTTCTTGTGGTGCAGAACGCAGGACCCCCGTCGGGTCCCGAAGCACCTGCACAGCTTCGGGACGCTGGGCGATCTGACCGAGTCGGTGTAGCACCTTACTTGATTTGTCACCCCACTGATATATCCGGTTTTGTGCAGCCTGCCAAGCCAACCGGGCCTCGTCTAGGTGCACTTGCTGTAGTCGTGTCTGCGTGAACTGTAGTCTGCGTCTGGCCTTTACTCCTCCCGGATTTCACCCTTAAGGGCCCAAAGTTGGGCTTCCAACTCTACTACCTCACCTGCACAGAAGTTGATGTCTTCCCCACGCAGTGTGGGTTTCATGGCCTCCCACAAGACCACCCAGGACAGGGCCATCCCCACGTTTAGGGAAAGGTACTCTGTGAGGGACCACTGCTGGGCTACTCTATATTTCTGATTTTTGAGGTGCCATGGTGGTATGCGCCATCTAAATGGCGACCGGTGAGGGCCAATGTGTAGTGTGAGCTTTACGGGGGAATGGTCTGAGAGACCCCTTGGGAGGATCACGGTCCCGGAGACCCTATGTGTAAGGGCGGGGGAGGAACAGGTAGTCCAGCCTGGAGAAGGACCCATGGGCTGTCGAGAAGAATGTAAAGCCCAGCTCCCGGGGGTGGTGAACCCTCCAAGCGTCCGACCAGCCCAACGACTCCACCATAGACCATAGCTTGGAGTCCGCTCCGACCTGAACCGGGCAGTTTACGTGCCATTTATCCTCCTCTGGCACCATCACATCATTCCAGTCCCCGCCTATTACAGACGGACCCCCGGTGAACTCCCCCCATAGCTGTGTGATTAATTCCACATCATTCGACCCAAGGGGGGGGGGTGCGTATATGCTACCCAGTGTGAGGGGCTCCCCATATACTGTCCCTGCTACTATGGTGTATCGCCCTCTTGGGTCTATCCAAATTTTTGTATGTCTGAAGGGCACCCTGCGATGGAGGAGTACTGCAGTTCCCCAGGAGCCCCGTACAAAGCCGGAATGAAATATTTTATCAAAACCGAAGTGTGCCAGACATGGCGCCTTCGAACCCAGCATGTGAGTTTCTTGGAGCAGCAGTATGTCTATCTCAGCTCTTTTGGCTTGTTTTAGGACCGCCCCCTGCTTGACTTTATCTAGGAGGCCCCACATATTCCAGGTCATGATCCGGACCTCCCCCACTACCTCACCATGTATGCGTGTGGCCATGTGTAATGAGGCTGTGGCTAAATGACGCTAAGGAATCTATGGGTTGTGGTGTGTCCATGTCTGTGTCTAAAGAACCATAACAATAATCCCCAAATGGGAACAAACCCCCTCCCCTCCGCCCCCCACCCAATACCTCTCGGAACAGGAAGTATCTGTCGTGGCGGGGGATCCCCCAGAACCCCAACGGGGTCCCGGGGGACCCACGCCAAGGGTGCCCCAAAACAAGAACCCCCCTAAACATAGGTCTCTGAAAGCCTCAGGTACCCTCTACCAGTGGGGCCAGCCAGTTCCAGGTGAAGAAAAGCCCCGGGGCTGGAGAGTGCGTGAGGTGTGGCCCATTTGATGGCACTGTGATATGGCACAGTTTTACCTGTACAGTGCGGGCTGTCGCCGCCTTATCCTGAATGCACTCCATCTCCTTGCGACCGGGTCCGCCTATTAGACCGGGAGCGGTGCCGCCGTTTCGACGTTGATTTCTTCAGACAGCTTCCCCAATCTCCCTGGGAAGAGTCTGATTCCAGTGGGGGCAGCGTGTGCGGCCTCGGACGAACCGCCTCATCAGACCATTGGAAAACCGCTTCGGGAGTGTCGAAGAATAAGGACTTGGATTTGAATATGACCCTCATGCACGCCGGTTACAGTAACATATATTGAATGTTCAATTTACGCAGCCTCTTCTTTGCAGCTATGAATGGCTGGCTTTGCTGCTGCACCATCTTGGTATAATCAGGGAAGATCATGATCGTATGGGAATTGTATATTAACTTCTCCTGGCGTGTCTGAGGATGGCGTCGTGGTCCAGGTAATTTAGTAATTTAGCGATCACCAGCTGCGGTGTGGCGCCGAGGGCAGCCTCCCTACCAAGGCCCGGTGGGCCCGCTCCACAACAAAGCAGGAGTACAGGAAATCTGCGGGCATAATGGAGCGCAACCATTGCGACAGAAATTTCTCCATGGACGCGCCCTCGCAGTCCTTCGGGAACCCCACGAATCTTGGGTTATTGCACCTGGCCCGACCCTCTGCATCCTCTACTCGTGCCGCCATCTCTTGTGTGACTACTGTTAGTTTGTTGACTTTCTGCTGCAGCAGGGAGACTGAGTCCTCAACGGTGGACACCCTGGTCTCCACCTCTGTCATACGGTCCACTGCCTTACGGAGGTCCTGTCAGAGTGGGGAGACCTCCGAACCCACGGTGCCAATCCTTGCCTCAAGCGCCTCTCTGGATTGGGTGATGACCGCAAGCAGGGCTGCATTGTCCGGCACCGACCCCGCCGTCACAGCGCCACCAGTCGCGCCCATGCCAGCGGCCGTGTAATGGTCGATCGTGCTTTGTTTGGTCTGTGAGGCAGAAGGTTTGTCCTTTGTCATGTCCGTAGGAAAAGGGCCCCTTCAGTCCACTGTATGGCCACCGCCGAATCCGCTCCGTCCCTCCTCTACGGACCTGATGCTTTCTCCCGAGGCAGTTCTCTGATAAGGCTTCTGTCTGTGACGGGGGCTGCGGGCCGGCCTCACTGGCAAGAACTACCCTCGACCACAAGCAGCACCGAGCCTAGCACAGCAGCTTCTGCAGCCCTGGGGTCTGTCTCAATATGGCCCCTATAGCTGGACCTATGCGCCGGACCCTGGCCTGCAGCATACCCACTGCGCTCTCTTGTTGCGTGCAAGAGTTTGTCAGCCTCCTACACCCTGGGCGTGTTCTTCACTTCAGCCTGGTCAAGAACAGTGACAACCCCGGGCCCCAATGATTGGCCCCAGACGCGGCGGCTACAGGATCGAATGGCGAGGGCCCTCAATCCCCGCCCACAGCTCGTGGTCGACCGGGCCCTCCCGCCCTGTAGTGGTGAATGCTCTAGCTGTTCCTCACCCGCTGTGTGCCCTGATTTAGGTTTTGCACTCCGCTCCGGGCCTCAGCCAGCACACTGCCTCAGGCCACCCCATGCGTCCCCACCCAGCCGCCAATCCAGCCCGCACACTGGCGGTGGGCTCTACCGAGAAGGTCTCGCGGGAGGGCAGCCCCGCACACCACGCCGCAGCCCAGAAGGCGACCAGCCTATGCGCCGGAACTGGGACCCTCCCGGCAGCCCCCGTACCTGGCAATGGTTGCGGCACTGCAGAATCGGCTCCAGCCGCGGGGCGGCCTCTTCCACCACGCAGCTTCTCCTCAGTTCTCCGGGGCGGATCTTCAGCCGACATGGCTGGCTCCTGGATAGGGGACTCCACTCAAATTCCGGGGCCAGTCTACGGCATTCGCCACACCCCAGCCCAGAGGCTCCCTCTGTCTGGGTCCGCGGCCGACGCCTGCGGTGCCGCGGCCGCCCACGTAGCCCCGGCCGACCTTCCACCTATCTTTGGATGCGGAACACCGGCACTCCACACTACGGGCCACACCTGTCTCCGATGGCTATAGGTGACCCAGTGACCGTCTGTTGCCCCCTGGGCAGGATGAGTATGGATAATTAAACCTGGCTGTGCGGAGCTCGCCTAGTTAGCGTCCGCCATGATGGCTCGCCAGGCCATGCCCCCATACTGGGCCTTTCTGAGATGATGAAATCAGAAGCAAGGTGGCATTGGATTACTGTGCATGGGACTTTCTACCCCACAAAGTTGCATGCACAATATAAATGGTGGACCTGCGAAATCTCAAAGTCGATTCATTTTTGAAAAACAATGCTTATCTCTTATTAACTTTCTCTAGAATTTCCTTGTAATCTGGCAATGCTTAGCTATGGGATATGTGTTTTGTTTCTTTAAAAGACTGCTTGGGAGGTGAATACTCGTTTTGGTCATGATGTTTCTTATTGCTTTTAGAGTTCCCAGGCAATCTGTAGTCCAGAAGCAGAACAATTTTTTCTCTGTAGAATTGCTGCCTCTTGGGACTTCTCTCCGGTGCTGTTGCTCGTGGAGGATAGGTCACTGGCATAGCGGTTAATTTGAAATCAACTCAGCAATTAGTTAGATGGACATACTTCATATTTCATGAAGAGTAGATGAGCTCAGATCACCTTTAGATCCTGATGGAAGAGGTTACAGGCATTGAGCTATCCAGAAGAGTTTTCGTCAATGGATCTGGCGTTGAAAGACTGAACTCTAACTGGACACAAAGACTTGTTTCTTTCTGTGTTCATACATAGTTTTCTGCTGATGAGTTCTGATAAACAATGAACCCTAGCGATGTTGACTCTAAGACAGGTGGCACAACACTCCTTATTTTTAGGTCTCGCCTGAGCCAGCGCATGCGCTGCTCTGGCGAGAGTTTTAGTAAGCGGGTTTTGGAAGTGCAAACAGTGGCTTTTGCTGGCGACTAGCCTGCGTTCACGCGAGCGTGCACGCGTGATCAGGCGCCATATGGCTTCCCTCGCCATCTGGATGCTCGCGTGAATGCAAGCTGGTCGCCAGCAAAAGCCACTGTTTGCACTTCCAAAACCCGCTTACTTTCACTTTCACGGCCGCGCAGCCGTGTCAGTTTCACTGCCGTGCGGCCCATGCTTGTTTTCGTCCTTGTCAGCCGGCCTGGTATCCCTTGTAGCGCAAGCTAATTCAGATTCGTTTGTTTCTCCAAAAGCACCGGAAGTCTTCCGATAAAGCTGCCAACGGTCTTTTTAACTGGGCAAGGTTTTTCTAAAGTTGCATAACAGTTTTAAGGAATTGCCCTGTATCGGGTTACCAAGTGCGGCTACACACACCAGGCTAAGCTCCAGGGGAACAGCAGCGGGGCACTGTATGTGGGCACTTAGCATCCACAGATATCAGTGGATCAACTATGCATACATTATACAACTTATATACAACTTATATACACTATGCCTGGAAAGTATTAAAAGTGCTCCGACAACCCCTCAGACTTAACATTTTTTTTTAATTTATGACTTTACATTTATTGCTCGGAATTGGTTGGTAGGTTGTGCATCCTGGAATGAGTACACAAATGTTGTCTTTTAGATTTCTAACCACACAGAAACCACGAAAATTGAGGTAATGTTTCGGGCTACTTAATACCATCTGCAATAAATATATCCATAAATAAATAAGCTTGATTTGTTTTCCTTTTTGATCTTCTACATAATTGTGCACAGGCGAGGCAAGGCGTGCTGGCTTGGTACTATGGTGGGCATTGCTTATTTATTTTAGTGTTTTATATAGTGCTTGCTACACCCGAAGGTATCAGAGCGCTTTACATGTGATTTCTCTTACATCGAAAACACATACCCATGGTTTCAAGCCCTCCCCTTGCCTTGTTATAATTTTCATATTTAGATGTGTTTTCTTAATTACTGCCAGACGGCTCAGTCCAATGCCGCCCCGTCCGCTCTTACACGCCGCACTCATTTAACCTCCAGTTGTGAGATCTTTTAATAGGGCGCACTTTGGTGACCCATCGGGATTGGGAGGCGGAGGTGCTAACTCAAGGCTGAGTTTCTCCGGATACATTGGGCTCAGCGCTAACGTTTGCTTTGCTCTTAAACAGGCTTTAAGTGTTAGGCCCATGCCACTCCACAGACATCTTAAAAGGATTCATCCCGCCCTCCCTTCCTCACCTTTTTTTCTCTCTTCGTCGTCCTGCACGTCTTTTACACCTTTCTCGCTCCCTCTTTACAAAAAAAAAAAAAAAAGTTTTTACTTTTCTTCTTTGAAAGCCCAGACAATTTACGACGACAGAAAGCGCTCGAATGCCCTTGGACCCGCTTCGCGCTATTTAAATCTGCAAAAAAGGAAACAATGGCGCCGCAGTCACATCCTGCGCACATTGTTTGTGCCTCATGCACGGGTGCGCAAACAGCCCCACACCTTTTCTTCCAGCTCTGTGAGGCTGGGGCATTGCCCCTATTTAGGGACACACGCTGCTCTGGGGGATCTGTTCATAGACCGCCAAAAATCGCTAAATTGTCGGAATAGTTAAAAGTTACTGGCTAGAGAAAGAAATAATCCTTAAAATAATAGCTTCTTTTGATGGTGGGAATTACTTGTTGCCTCCTGCTAACACGTCATTGTCCTTCGTCTTACATATTCGATCGCCTCAGTTCTCGTCTCTGAGCATTGGGGAGGGGGGTGATTTCTGGGAGCAAAACCTCTCAAGTAAGACGTGCCGGTCTGTAATTGAAGGCTTTGCCAAAAAAAATGCAACGATGGAAAACAAGCACATTGGCGTGCAGCTCGGCTACTAACTAGGTACTTAAAGTTAAAGGTGGAATCAGCTGTGGCTGGGGAGCAGGAGAGAGGCCTCCTGAGCTCTGAAGCTCACCAACTTCCGGTCTTGGGACCACCTGAGAGGCGGTAGGGCTCTGCCTCTAGCGTTCAGTAAGAAGCACTGCAACCTCTCCAGGGAAGGCTACGTGGGAGTGTGTGGAGCCCCAGAGAGAAAACAAGCATTGGCATAGCCAATAGGTCTCGCCTTTGGGACCTTATAAGTGTTTAGTTATCCAGCACAATATCCTTGGTGCAACAACATCAACTATTGCATGGCTAAACACTTATAAGGTCCCAAAGGCGAGACCTATTGGCTATGCCAATGCTTGTTTATAATTGTCCTCTGAACATGAACACCACTAGTGTAGTGGACTTGAGAGAGAAACAAGGGCGACCAAAGATTTTAAGGGTGATGCTGCTGTTCGTCTGAGAGAACCAGGAAGAGCGTGGAGCTAAAGCTTATATAAAGAGAAGTGTGCGAGACAGGAACCCGGAGTGCCTGTTGTAAAACTTGCTGCTATATGTAATTATGTTTTTCCTGAGATCTGATGGTTCAAGCTCCTGTTGTCAGTTGGCAATGCTGGCTCTTCTGAAGGTCATAAGGAAACATTGCTACACACCTCCTTGGAATCTGAATTGGCATGAAGGATATTGGTGGCAGCATCATGTCCTGTTTCCGGGGTGGGAGGAGGAGTAGAGCAGCACTGGTAGAATGATCGAGCCTGAATGAAACACACAATATCAAAAACCATGCATTCACCCATAAATACATTGAAATAAACATTGTATGTGTTTTTGTCCATGCTCTCTGTCTTCTCTCATTCCTATCTACCTTTAACTTCCCATTTTCAAACCTGTGACCCCTCTCTTCACTTCCCGGACTTACCCATCTTTATCCATCTTCCCTCCGCCTTCCTTCACCCTCCCTCCAGGAGGCACAGCTAATGTATTTCCAGAGTATGCAGATCGTTTACACAGTTGGGTATTCCTTGTCCTTGGTCTCTCTGGCTGGAGCCGCCGCCATCTTTGTTTATTTCAGGTAAAGTAACCAGGAATCCGCGTAAGACAGGTAAAGTCCCCACAGCCCATTGGCTGAATTCTCTGTAGCTTCACTGAGGTGATTGAGGTCAGTGATGTGGCGAGAGGTGGTTAATGAGGTGTATGAGGTCAGTGATGTGGCGAGAGGTGGTTAATGAGGTGTATGAGGTCAGTGATGTGGCGAGAGCTGGTTAATGAGGTGTATGAGGTCAGTGATGTGGCAACAGCTGGTTAATGAGGTGTTTGATATGAGATTAGATGAGACCTGACGAAAGAGTGTGTGAGTAAGTCACTGGCAGTACCTATTGCAGTCTATCTGAGCTTCCCTAGCACAGACAGATAGCCAAAGGTTCTGTAAGGTATCCACCTTTCTGGTAGGTCCTCTCGCCGATTGCATGATTGTCATTGACATTTTTAAACAACTGAATGCGATGTATGACACCAATATACCATCACTATCGCACAGTGACCCCCGCTTTCTCTCGCTTCATTTGTTTAGGCATTTAATATTCCCCTGATGAAGGGTCCCTTTCAGCCCGAAATGCATTGGGACCAATAACTTGGGAGCAACAATTTGCCTCATCTAAAGATCTTCTTCTTTGTTGGCAACATGTGAACAAAACATTCCTTATTATCTATGAAGAAGAATTTATGAAGATTGAATAAATTCAATTCTTGAGAATAGACCAATCTGTTTTCATCTTTGATTAAGTTTGGATCACTCCATTTACTGGATATCAAGCTGTGCACTTGGGGGACACTGCCCCTGGGGTGGCCCTTATCTTGCATGCTTCTACTGACGCTCGTGGATCAGTGAGCGATACCCCATCTGCACTCATCACTCTACCGAACCTCCATAGGAACATTTGAACTTTGTTTTACACCTTGGAGTGCATGAACCACCACCTTTGTATCTCTGTAGTAATATAAACACGCACTTCCCTGCTCTTGCACATATTTCTTCTTTGACCCTACTGCCAAATTAACCAGTCCTGCACAGACCTTGTCGTAACAGCCCTTCTTGTGGGGCTAACTTCCAGCTTCTGACTTCTACGAGGCACAGTGCCAAGAGGCTGAAGTGCCAGGCTTCAGAGCTTCTTCTGCTGTTTTTGATCACAAATCTCTTGGGTTGAGGTAGGAAATCTTCTCTCCCTCGCTGTTGAGGGTGCTGGCCATCACAGTGATTCCATGTAAAATACAGGCCGTCAAAATGTAGACTGCAAAAACATAAATATCTAATGCCAGTAAACCGACCATATATAAATATAACCCTACAAAAATGTTGGCCTATGTTAAATTCCTAAATCCAGTCAAACTCACTTCCCTCCTATTCTAGGACTGGGTTAATACACTGTTGTAATTCCAGGCTTAGTACTTTTGGGGCACATGCTTGATACCAGGGTCAGGTACATGTCGATTTTTTTGTAGGGAGAAACTTATGTATGGGAGTTCTATTGGCAGTAGATGTTTTCAGTCTATGTTTTTGAAGTCTTTTGTTTTGACAATGTATATTTTCACATGCTACCACCACGGGTATCAGACAATAGTCTTGTAGGCCTCCATGAACTTGGCCACCACCAGCAAGCCTGTCTCGCAGTTCTCATGGAGAAGAGGGTCTCTCTGTTCCCGGGGAGTCCCCTGGTGCAGTTCTCTCCTGGAATCATTCTTCAGTTCTGCAGGAACGTAGGCCAGCAAGAAGCTCTCCTGCTGCTGAGGTGGCTCGCCGTCCCCAAAGATATTCAGTGACCTTGTCGAACAGTTGCACTAAATAGGGAGAGGCTTAACTTTGATTGTTGGAATTTTTAAGCCCTTTAAAAGACTAACTGGAAACTTATCGGTGCCAGCCTCCTCCTATGACGACAGAAAAGCGTATGGAACTCAAGCATGAGCTTCTTAACTGACCTTTAAATCATACACCTTGATTCTGCAGGATATCTCCTGAGATGCTTGTTTGGGAGAAGATGCTATTTGTGGTTCTCCGTTTCTTGTCAGCTTCAGCAAAGAACCTGCCACCTAGGTTCTGGGGCTTAAAAAGGGTTTCCCCTGCTGATTTGGCTCCAATCAATACTAAGCCTAGGGGTGAGGCTGAACTGCAGCCTCCTACATTGGGGTGTATTTTCTCCATACGGTTTTTAATCAGACAGACCGCCTAATCAATCAGATTACATTTTTCCAGCCCAGCTCACAACGTTACTTGAAGCCTAGAAAAATTTAACAGTTCCCAACTTCATCAAACTTGTTTTATATTACCTTGGAAAAATCGGATAGGAAATTCGAAATTTTAATAATAGATTTCACAGTGCATCAGAAATCGCACAGCTAGAGGCTTTCCGTATTCTGAATATATATTTGCAAGTTTTAATATGGTAAAGTTTGAGTATCATGTCAGATGGGTCTAATTTGGTCCAATCCTAATGTTATGGTGCTTTTAAAAACAGCACTGGGATACCATTGTAAAAATTGGAGAAAAGTGTGTATAACGTACTCTTTTAAAGTTCCACTACAACGCTGCAGAGGCTGTGCCCACAGCTTGTGCACTGTTTAATACTCGTGTGACACATTTACAATAAGGTTACCCCTGGAAGTGATACACACAAGGTGTGTCACAAATGCACAAGCCAAATCCTCATCTGAGGTCAAATTGACATTACAAGAGAAGGCGGATAGATGACCTACCTAGTGGGACTGTATCACCATCTGAGCGGTCAGTCCCTTACTCTCTATCATCTGTTCTTGAATATAAGGTGTTGGTAGGTTGACCCAATAGTTGGGGTGAGCTTTCTTTTAGAAGTGCTCTGTGTATCTGTGTTTACAGTTTTCTCTACATCAGTTGTATCACCTGTATTGCTGGTGCTCTTTGGTTTGCTTTGAGCTCTGATGTGCTAGTGTTTGTGTGTCTATGCTGGCAGCTGCCCCAGTGTTGGCAGGTCTATTGTGTTGTTAGTTACGGATGCTGGTATGGATGTTCCACCTGTGGTGGCAGAGTCCCTTTGTAGACTATAAGACTAATGGGGGAGTAGGTGGGAATTTTTTAAAGAGGAAGGAGCATTCCCTCCATGCAGGAGGGATTGCTGCTTCCTCTTATTGGTCACCCTGTTTAGGTCCCAGCATGGTGCTCTGTCCAGGCTGTGATCAAAATCATGGCTAGCGGGTGCAGTGATTGGTTAAGGGGCGATTTGCAAAGATAAATAAACGTGTATATTTACTCATGCGTATATTTACAACTACACCTAGTTGTAAGTCCACACTTTTTAGGTATTCGCCATTTCTGAGTGTAGAGTTGAACCTTGTTGTAGACTTACACACCTCCAATTCTGCAAATCAGAGATTGGAGGCTCCTACTACAGGATTTATGAGTGTAAAACTACTACTGCCCTATGATAGATGAAGGCCACGTGTCCCGAGTGCGGGTTTGCCGTCCTTTAAACACTGCACCTGCTAGCCATATCCAGAGTTCCCTCGAATCTGTGCTGTCAGTGGGCGCAGCCTCACCAAAGAATTTAGGTCTTGTGATCTTGCCCTTTGTCCAGGCGCCTATGGGACCTGCGACACCGGATCCACCTGCACCTCTTTGTGTCCTTCATGCTGCGGGCTGTTTCTGTGTTGGTGAAGGATGCCGTCCTAAAGCATCAGTACGAGGCAGCATTGGACCCAACTCATCCCTGGCTGGAGGGTCACCACACACAGGTAAGAAGGGTCGGAGGAGGCCAAATCAGCTTGGAGGTCTCCATGTCTTAGAAGTCCAAAACCAAGTGGCAGATGATGACCCACTAAAACCCGTGTCTGTGTGAATGTCTCTTGTGTTTTTCAGATGTCATGTGCTAACCCTACCTTTAGCTGCATCAGTTTGCTGCACTACCTCTGGCTGTCCCAGCCCATCATTATCAGCCTGTTCTTCCTGCAGCTTCTTAATCTGGTTTATATTCCACTAAGCTGGAGTATCTTTGCAGGCTCTCTCATCCACCTGTCTCTCTGCTTCTAGGGCTCTGCATCTGCCCAAACGCCCTCTTTTTCCGGGTACTGTCATCTACCTGTATCCCTTTTCATCTGGGCTCTGTCAAGAACATGTCAAAGATTACACAGGGAAAGCGAACCAGGCACACACGGTCTTTGGGGAACAATAGGAACCTCTTCACAACATGACAGAAAATTTCAGGAGGAGTGAAAAGCGCCTGCAGAACTAGGACTGCGTGTGGATACTGCAAGGGACACACCTGTAGGGAATGGAGGCTGGTGAGCCGAACAGGATTGGACCAGGGGTTCAGACATGGACCACCACAGTGCAGGAACTAGAACAGAGACTAAGGTGCGGGAATTGGCCAAAGAGAGTGTGCCAGCGAAGAATCAAATAACAATAGAAATACCAGGGATTTATGACAGGAAATCTAGCAGCTAGAAAGGAAAATAAAGTCTCCTTGGATGGGAATGAGAACTCAGTGTTTCGGGACTGGTGGATTATAGTTAGATCCACCCCTAGTGATTCCCTTGGATTAGCTTGGGTATCCCTGTAAACTCAGTGACACCTCACACTAGCACCAAACAAGTAGCAGCACTTAAACGAGGACAGCGGTGTCACCTGAGGAGACAGCAGTCCTAGAATCTATACCCGAGGAGACTCCTCACCTCGACTTAACCAACTTTAGCACTAGATCTTGCGAACAAGAAAACTGACTCGGAAATGACAGAAGCAGGTAATGCCCAGCAGGCACAGATAACCTGTAGAAACAGGCAGTGCCAAATGGCCAGAGGAACAAAAAGTAGCAGGTTATTCCAAGGTGGCACAATACAATTGCAGAAACTGGCAATATACTGCTGCTACACGAAACAGACAGAAACAGGTAACATCCCAGCTTACATCTGGAACAGCAGAAACAGTAAATACCGAGCTAGCACGCGTGACTGTGCCCAGCCTGGTAAGAAAACGACAGTAACAAGTTGCCACATGCACCTGATGCAAGCATGAAATGATTAACACACATAGCAACACAAGAATTGTGTCCACACAAAGGCACTAGAGCATAAAAATACTCATTACAAAAAAGTTCATAAGCAGGGATTAGCTTTCTACAGCGACACATCCGTGTCAAAATAGCTTAGAAAAACATATGGTCCACAAATAAAGAAACAAAAAAAGAAAATATGATAAAAACAGAAATAAAGAAACAATACTATCTGTACTTAAAAAACAAGAGTTAAAATATTTAGGCATAATAAATTAGGTCAGTACAAAAACCCTCTTTTCCTTAGCTTTACCATAATCAATAAAATAATAGTATATACATAGAGTGGGAGTGGGAGGGTGGTGGCCATGTGCAACTCACTGATGTGAAAGCCATACTCACTGCATTAAAGCAATGAATACATCTTATAAATCTGCTTGGTTGACACATTTTAAAGGTTGCTTGCAGTAAGACTCTCCATCCAGGTGAAAAAATACACTTCGAATCCATAGGTGAAAACCCTTCGTCAGCTCAATATAAATTAAAATAAAAACCTTAAAACAATTAACATGTCCTGGTATGGGCTAAATAACATTAATTTCATAACTAGTTCACAAACAACGAAACATACCAAACTTGAAAACAGCAACACGTTGAAAGAAACTATTAACATTAATTTGACAGCATCACTGGGCCTGCTTCCCACAGAGGCTGGTGCAGCACATGCTTTTGAGCTGGGCTTGTGGCCAATCTCTCCCTTGCATTGCGAGGAATGTCCAAAGCCCTCGCACTGCAAAGGGTATTTCCACTAAGCCTCACAAACCTCTTTGCGTGTAAATATTAATGAGGCAGGAATTGGGCTTGCCACTGCTAGTGAAAAGTTGTAAACGCTGCCATGAAGGCCTGCACGTAACAGCAGGCCTCCATCCCCGAATGTGAAATGACTGTACTGGCATTGTGACCTTTGCACCTTACAGGGGCCACGCGCCACAAACAGTGGCACACTGTATTTCAGGCATTAGGGTGAGCATGCAGCAGTCAGTCCATTCGATTGCTGTCTGCTCCTGACGATGTCCCAAGCCTGGAAAATTTGGGCAACTTGCTCTTTGCAAATGTTTCTCACCTATCCACAGAAGGTCCTAAAAAGTCCATGTGGTGACCACAGAAATGTCCCGATTTATTTATTTATTTATTTGCAAAGTTTTATATAGCGCTGGCTAGACCCGGAGGTATCAGAGCGCTTTACATGAGGATCAGTGAGTTACAGGTTCCATAATTACATAGACAAGTATAGACATAGGAGAAAAGAAGAAACATGAGATCACACAATAATGTGAGATTATTAGTGCATACACACGTCTTATGGGGAGTGAAGAGGTAGAGGGGAAATGGTAAACGGGGGTTGGGAATGCAGGTAGGAAAACACAACGGGGAGGCAAGGAAAACGACGTCCGATGTCCGGCTGGGTAGGTGCCGGCCGAGGGGTGAACCAGAGCCAAACTCCTCTATAGCTGCATATGACAGCTCCACCGGGCATCAGCCAAAGTTGCTCGGGCACCGCGGCTTTACATGAGGATCAGCGAGTTACAGGTTACAAAATTACATCAGTTACAGGAGCCAAGAATAAACGCAAGGAGAAAAACAGTGATTACACAGTAACAAGAGATATTAACGTATCAGCTGGAAAGGGGAGGTAGCCACAGGATCACGGAGGGAGGAGGTGGTGGAGGGAAGGAAACACAACGGGAGACGAAGAAAAACTATGTCCAATGTCCGGCTGGGTAGGTGACGGCCGAGGGGTGAACCAGAGCCAAACTCCTCTATAGCTGCCTAAACAGCTCCACCAGGCATCGGCCATGTTGCTCAGTCTCCACGGTAAGTACAATATTCATGGTTTCCGCCCGGTGCATTTATGGTGGTGCGACAGTCTGTTCTGCCCCTCCCCCGCCTCCCCCCATTGACCTCCTTCTCTACTGATTGCCTCACTTCCATCCTCCACCCATTCCCCTCATCTCTCCTTAGTCCCTCTCTCACAAGCATTTCCTTTGTTTTATGGCGCTACTCGTACCAGTGTAGGGTGCCGGAGCACTTTACATCACACACATATTATATAAAGGCAATAAACCATATATGTGTAAATCAGTCTAAAGGAAATGTAACATAGGACAATGAGGATGACAAGTTGTAGGAGTCGCGTCATCTATACTAATAGGCAGTTTATTTTAAGATTTCTTGCGCTGGGGAAACACAAACTTTACTAATTACAATGTATACCTACCAAAACAAACCCTTTTCAACAACATTAATATAATGAAAGGGTGGGGAAAAAGCATAACGTTCGAATCTATACCGTGTAGTTTTCATGCAGCTCTTTGACGGCAGTTCAAAGCTCACTTTGCTATATTAGGATTGTAACTTATGAACTGCAAGTAACAAAGAAATCTCTGTGACAAAAGCAGTAATCCATTGAACTATCCACGTAAAAAACAGTTCTGCGATCTGCATGGTACACGTTCTTTGCAGCAGGCATATTAACCCTCTGTGCTACTTTATTATGAGTCAAAACTGTCACTAGACAACACTCAATCTTTCTCCAGCAGGTACATTAATCACCAGAGTTATCTTGACAATTTTATTGTTTCTGCAAACTGCTGGACACACAAGTAACTCTGCAGCAGGTGATTTTAAACCCATAAGCTATTTCTAAAACAGCGTCCTCCACTGGCTCCCCACCCCGAACTCAGCAGCATGTGCGGCTGCATGCACCTCCCTAAAGCCGGCCCTGCCTGGTCCACACAATAATCACTATATTTCCACTGCAGCTGGTTTGCGATCTGGGCCTTATTTTTGCTGGGACAGAGCATCATACACAGACATTAGGGGCGCATGAACCATTGCATAATCCCCTGATGCCCACAGTTCATATTCACACAATGGAAGCTGTCTGTAGGAAATTGCCATTTTTTCAGTGGTTCCCCCCACCTTTTGTCATATCTGTTTTCCTGGATTTAGAACTCTGTTCACTTTACACCTGCTAACCAGAAGCAAAGTGCCTGTGCTCCCCCTTTTAATACTTCAAAATGTTCTCAATCCTAATTGACATAATTAACTTTCCTATAAGGCCATAGTATATGGTGCAGAAATACACCCATGACATGGAAAGTTAAATGTCTCTTGTGTACTGCAGAACTGATTGCACCATCCACTACAGTAACAGAGGAAACATTGCTTCAGGCAAACCCTGTGTAACCTAACTAATGTAGCCTAAAATCTGCTGGATAGACCTGTCAAAATAACACTTTTTGACAGGCAGAAAAGCCAGCTTTTAAATTTTCATAAGTCGCACGTAAGTACTCTTTAACACCCACGCCGTAGGGTGCCTGATATTTAAGACTGGAACATGTGTGAAATTAAAATAGCCATGTTCCAGTGATTGGTCCCAAAAGCTATTTTCACTGACAGGGCTGTAGCTGAATCCAGTAAAAAGTCAAAGAACAGATTATACATTTTAATCCTTACCTTTTGTCAGGAAACAGTTGCAGAAGTCATTCAAAGACTATTTTTAATATATAGTAAAAATTCAATTTAATGTCAAAGTCAGATTTTTAAAAGATATTTAGGAAAAGTAATTTGAAAGTTACCTTTTACCTGCCTGAACCTCCAGTAGGCTAATTAGTATTCGACAACTGACAGCTGGACAGCCTCTGCTCGGCTTTAATAAGGTGTGAAAACTTATCCCAAAGCTTGAAAAATGGCCTAAGTGTGGAGAGATGTTTTTCTTCCTCTTTCAGGAAGACTGGTTAGGGTGAACTCAGAAACCTAATTAACATGCACAGACACCAACCATTTCACCAGTACATATAAAGTGAGACCTGGAGAAGGCAACCCTTTGTTCCCCCAGCTGACTGGCACCAAACCCAGTGGGTGGGGCACTACCCCCAGAACCGATATTGAGTGATCACAGAGGAGGAGACTGCTCATTTCCCTGGTCACGCCTCTGGGTGAGCACACAGGCTCTTCATAAGTAAGGAAGGGGTTCTCCATCTTGAATTTCAGGAGTGAGGTGCACTGTGGCAGTAGAGCAAACAGAAACTGCTGCAAAAGTGGGTAGGATTGCCACGGGGAACTTTTATCACGTTAGTCAGGGAGGAGCCAGGAGTCACCCCTACTCACTAGCTTGTGCCAACTTAAATGTGAGCACCTGAAGGCACCTTCCTCAGAACACTTTCTTGACCTGCAGAAGATCAGAAGAGGGCTGGACCCTGTTTGCTGTAACCTGAGAGGAGCCTGAAAGACTGGACATGCTTCCTCTTGTACCCATGACAAAGAAGTGGACTCCCAAGAATCCATTGACTGACCTCCTTGAGGTTACACAAACACAACAAGCTACAAAAGGCCTTTTTCCTGAAGTGAGCAGTTGACCAGTACCAAGTGGACTTGGACTGGACCTTGCTGGTAACCTCTGCTGAAGTGAGTCCTGGTCCCCAAACACTGTCCCTGAGGTCCTAGTAGCCCTAGCACTGACCGAGAGGAGCTGCTCCAGAAACTCTGAAAAGTTGGGACTTTGAAAATTGTTGGATTTCCAAAGCCTCTGAAGCCATGAAGGGAACCTCACAACAAAGGTGTCTGACTCTTATTTCGATGCACCTTCCTTGGATACAATTGCATGCTTACCTTGCTGGAGGATTGTGAGCTCCATAAAAAAAACAAAGTCAGAAGGTTAAATCTTTGACTGGAACAAACCCGATTGGTGTATCCAACCCACACTCCATTGCAGTCAGGCTGAAAGCATGCCTAGGTCCCAGTCTACTGCATCCGTAGACTATCATTGGCTCTTAGTGCTTTTTGGTGCCATTTTTTCTTAAACGAGTATAAATTCCTAACTCCAGTCCAATGTAATGGATTTTTGGGGTTTTTCTGTCATTTTGTTTATTAAATGTTACTTTATTTTTCTAATTCAGTTGCGATTTTTATTCTTTGGAGTTTTGACTTATAACTGTTTTAGTACTGCATAATTACTTTACAAATTGCCCTAGCTTATGCCTTTGTGCTCTGTGCTATAGCTACCAGGGGATTGAGCTCAGGTTAGTTTAGTGACTTTGGGGTTCATCCTGACAAGTTAGTTTTATTATGCCTTGAGTGGGCAACTGCCTACCCAAATAATAGTCCACTTTCTTACACTATCCATCATAGAAAGCTTCCACCTTACAAATTGATACCACCATTTCAGGTGATGGTATATAATCAATAGTTTGTGATCATAGTTGCAGTTGCAAACACTTCATTACATTTCATTGTCACTTATTAGGAAGTTAAGATCACCGTTTCACGCTCCTTTTCCTAATTATTCGTAATGAGTCACAAAGTGTACTTTTGCAAATCCCAATATGACTTTAATATGTTACAACTTTGGGTTTTGTAGCTGCAACGAATAAAATCGATTCGTACATCTTACCCCAAACCCCTTTTACTGCCCCTTTTGTAGTTCATTTATATGCATTATGATTGCTGACATTTCTTACACAAAGTTAGTGCACTGACTTTACAAACGTTAAGTCTTTTAAGAATTTTAAGCCATGTGACTAATTGTGATGCACAACACTCTGCAGTAAGTCAGGAAGTGGGACATCCATTGATTCCTGGCTCTCTCATCTTTAGTCAACATTCTTGCCAGGCTACCTTTCTCTCCTCTTTAGACCTGTCTCAGGCTATCCACCACTCTTATTGTCACATTCTTATCCAACTTCCTGTCTCTTCCACCGGCAAGTGTCTCTACCATCTGTCTGTCTGTCTGCCATTCAGGGCTGGGTAGGGAACCAAAAGCAGCCGTGGCAAAAATGTTTAAAGCTGCCCTGCTCCTTTTTCATTTCTCTATCCTTCTCTTTCTCTCTCCTTGTACTCTGTCCTCTGTCTCCTGAAGCGGCCTTTTGCCCCTCATGCCTGCTGTATTCACCTGGGTAAGCTGTAGAAAGTGACAGAGGTGGAACAAACCTCTTATCTGACCTATTTCATTTCAACAATGGCAATCACTCAAAGAGCAACATTTCCCTATAGATAAAGTCTCATCACATATAATTTTCCTTATGATTTTATTATTTATCAAAACACTTGTGCTTTTTTTAATTTTATTTTTTTATATAATTATCTTTTTTTGTGCTCAAATGGTCATAAAAAACATTTACAAATATTCACAAATTCATATAATTGATTGTGTTATTAGACATTAAAAGAACAGATCTCTCAATTGTGGTAACCCCCACACAACCATCATACCTCCATTCTCACCTCTCATTCTCTTCAATCATACTACCAAACATACCACACACAAAAAAAGTGACAATAAAATACACAACTTTGACGGGATCCTACTGACTATTACTTTCTAACATGATTTAAAATTTCGACTCTGACATTCAAAAAGTTTGCTCATTGCTTCTGATTAGTTCTTCTCTCATCTGTGTCTTGGGTAGGATTCCCAGATGTGTAAGAGATGGTCTACGCACGTTTCGGTGAAAAACTGTTTATATCACCTTCTTCAGGACCAAATAGACATACATTCCTTTAAATCTGTATAGTGGCCTGGGGGTTATATGAGTTGCTTCACGTGAGATTTTCTCTGGTTCAAAGGGATGCCTTGTCCTCAAATGGGAATCATCGATTGGGTATACTCTCAAAGATTCATATTTCCCTAATTGTATGTTCTTTTCCGGGAAAAATATTCTCTATATCATACGAAGATATGAAAATGGTGTTATCAAAGCTGGTCCAGTAATCGATTTGTTATGCGTCCAACTTCTATATAAAATCTTTTGGTTCCATCTATACACTAGCAATACTGTTGATTACATGGTATTTCATAGTAGCCCCATTATCCAAAATTTGGGAAGGATATTTTCTCTCTATTTTCCTGGTATGTTCAAGTGGTTTGATTCAGTATTCCTTTTCGCGTGCGTACGTCTGCATATTGTCGTGTAGTTATCTACTGAAAGTGACAGTGTCATAAACATCCCGTCTTTAAAATTGACCTCAATTGGCTCCAGTCCACTGGGGAAATGCCTATTAAAACTAGCAGTCCAGGTCTGCTGTCATTTTTGATCCTATGTCTGCCCTGCATAGTCACATTCTCTCCTCCCTGATTGTCTATTTTGTCTTTCTAAAAATCGCTGTTGTGCTGTCTGTCCTCCCTGGCTTTTTCTTTTCTTTTCCTTGACTTTCTCACTGTCTCTTTTGCTTTTTCTGGTGATCTGTGGTCATCTCTCCTTTATTGTGACCTCTCTCTTTTTCTCTCTCTCTGCCTGTTTTATTAATTTGACGGCAATGTTCCCTCCATACTCATCTATCTAGTTATCCTTGTCTTGCTTCCTCTCTATCCTTACCAGCTCTGTAGCTGTCTCTTCCCCTGCATAGAGGTCTCTTTTTTTGCTGACTCTAAGCCGCCCAAAGAAGGCTCCTACGGCTCTGTCATGGATGGTCTCTCACCCTTGCCTCTCTTGCAGTGGTGGCTGGTGACATTTAAAAGTGGTGGGATGAGTGTTGCACCGCGACTGAGCAAAGTGAGGGAGCCCAACCGTTCTAAGAGGGGTTTGGGAAATTTTTGAAAAAAAAGTGAGCAAATGGTGCATTTTTAAGCAAATTTGGGAAAGCAGGAAGGTTTATAAAGCAGTTGTGAAAGTGTAGACTTGAAATATATACACACATGAAAAAATGCTCTATATCTTACTGAATTAAAATTGTTCTACAGTTAAACCCGCAATCACTAGGTCTGCTGCAGTGATAGTGCTGGAACCAAAATACAGCTTGTTGCCAATGCCATGCCATCCTATGTAAGTACTGGGATACGCACCAACCATCAGTAACTTCAAGCACTGCAGCCACTGCAGCATCTTATAAGTTATACAATGAAACTTATAAGTTGTACAGACAGTGGTCGGGGATTCTGTGTGCTGCAGATCATGATGTACTGCACTTCTGCTAAACCCTAGGTCACAAGATCAGAGTGTGCATCAAAGGCAAGCCTGGGATTACCTTTCCCAAAATTTAGAGTACAGCCTAAGCCCATCATGATCATCACCACTATCTACCCACCCATCAAACGCAGACACCCATCTGTTTCCAGGCCCCATGTTTATGTCCTGACAAGAGATTTCTAATGCTTGTATTTTGAGTGCCAGCTTTCAGCAAACCATTGTTTTATTCAGGCTGTAAGCCATTTGTCAGAACAAAATAAACATGGAGACCATAAACACAGGGCTATAAACTTCAGTGAAGGAAATCCCAGCCTTGATTTCCCTCTAATGAGCTTGTAACCACCAGGGTTAGAGAGCGTTCACAAAACTTTTTTGAAAAGATTAAAGAAATCTTAAAGTAACAAACGCAGTCCTGCACAAACAACGCTTTACTTTTGTAATGTAATATGTGTTTCACCAAATGGCTTCATTAGCTCCAGTGGACGAGGGTAGTGAACAAGTGTGTGCTCTGAAGCGAGGCATGGACTGACAGTATGAGGCGGGTAACACAGAGAGAACATGCACGTTCACAACACGTCTGCACTAACTGACCTTACATCTGTGCATTGACTCAGGTCAGGTGGCTTTAAAGCGCTACAGTAATGTTTCTATGGGAGTGTTGTGACACATCACTCTCAATACTTAATTTGTAAAAAAAATATGCCGTGGCCCTCGTCAAGAGGCCACTGCAGCTTGCATCACCCATTGCCCCGGCCAGCACTGCCAATGACAGTACTAAATCAACTACTGTCATCACACACCTACAAATGTGACAACTGAGACTATTCCAGGCCCCCAAAGCGCTATGAATGGCTTGGGCAGCAGGTAGCAGCCATCTTTAATGCATATTGAATTAATAAACGACTGTTGTTGTGCTAATCTCTAAATTAGACAAACAGTGCCACCATGTGGCAGACTGTCATAAGTGCCCATGTTGGCAATTAAGTGCCAGTGCTGAGCACCGGAAACCACCAGCTCAAATTAAGCACTGACACTCTAGAATTTAATATCATCTAAATACTAGTTCCTACAGTGTTCGGCCATGCATGCCTGGTTGACAAGTGGTGCATTACTGCATTGGCATCTATAGCAGAGCAACTGCAATGGAAAGGAGTTCAACAGTTGCTAGATCTACTCTACAGAAGTGCCAAATCCCAAATGCAGAGACTGCATTGTGAGGAAAAACACACACAACCTCTCAGAACTATCAAATCTCTATTGTGAGCTCTTAAAGCTCACAAAATCTGCTTTTAAACCAGTAATTGAGCAGGAGGTCACTACCAGTGGCTTTCTCCACATTCTATAATCCCACAGAACTCCCTATGTTGGATAGTGGGGAGCAAAGTTTGAATGGCGGCCTTGGTTCAGCATCCTGTGATCCTGGACAAATCTCTTTCCCTCTATGCCTCAAAAGGAAAAATGTGATGTAGCCTTCCTTGTTCAGTTATAATAATAATAAAGCACTCAGGTCAGGCAAGGCTCTCCCAAGAAAACAGGTAGGTATTACTGGATGAAAAAACGTGACCGTGTTTTGGGCGGATAGGGAAGTATGCCACTTGTGGCAGCAGCATGTCATGAATAAGCTCAAGTCATACCGCATTAATAAAGTGACCAATCTACAGTAAATGCATACAATGTGCAATTGCTACTGTGCGGATGCGGATGGGACTCCATTATGTGTGGGAGGTAATCTGGTGTAAAAGAACTCGCAAACAGTTATCGGCTCTAAAAATGAAATGAACATATCTGGCTGGCACAATAAAAATAACAAAAGGCCCTGACACATCTTTGCTCGTTTTAGGACACATGCCTGGAAGCACCAAAAAAACAGAAATGTTCAGCAAAAATGATGGGAAATGGAAGCAGACAGCCCAGCTCACATGTTTAATGAGAAAACAATTTTGGTCACAGGAAAAAGTGGAGTGTGCACTTTCACAATCACACATTATTTTGACCCTGCAATTGCAATTATTTGTCACCATCTACTAGTACCAAAGTTAAAGTATACATTACCAGTGCCTGCTGCCACCACTCACCAATCTACCACATTAGACTTAAGCTGCAACTTGCAAGCACATTGCCACAATGATTCTACCACGCCACAACACAGTCTCATTATTATATTTACCTCTTATTTGCACTGACTGACTCCAGCCCAAGTGCTGCCTTTCGGGTTTGAGAATGCGAGGTGGGAGGCCAGGAATAACTTGTTTCCGCCACTCCCTCATGGGCAATGCTGTTACTGGTGCTGTGCACAAAGAGGGAAGAGAGCATGGGGCAGAAATGGCCAGTCACTGCATGGGTCTGTCGGCACATGGAATCCTTACATGTTCCTAGGACCAATGTAGTCCCTGTAGCTGTAGTTCAGACTTTGGTGCTCCCGATTGGAACTATCACTTTTAGAATCAAATCGAGCCCACATAACACTTCTGTTACATTCTCATAAGAATGACAGACAAGGATCTTTTTGAATACTTTATGTTAGTATTTAAGTCAAAATACAAAATATGCCCTCAGTAAAATAGCACCATAGCACATAAATCATGAGTAAAAGAACTCAGTACAGTTCAATATGAAATGTGGCATAGATTCACCTTCTAAGAAAGGGAGTAGGGGTCTGCCTTGTGAGAGAAATATCACCTTATATAGAACTTTGCACAATGAGGTTCATACATTCGGTGGGAACACGATTCATTTAGTTTAAACAAATAGAAAACAGTCTAAAGGAAACATTTCTACATAGAATACATTCAGTGATTTTCCCATCATTAATACATTATGGTTTGATTGTTCTCACTGTCTCAGCTATACAGTTTATTGGATACAATGTTAACAAAACTAGGATAAGCAAGATCTGCTCTTGGCATAGTACACTCAGGAAGCATTCTCTGGGAACTTATTCTGCTGACTTGTGTGAAACTATTAAAGTTTATTTCAGCAACGGAATCAACAATATCACATGACACAAGATGACATCTAAACAAGATGGAAGACAATGGAAACATGGTTCAGTATTAGCAGTAGCTCAAATACTGCGTTATTTTTATTAACAGAAAATTAGCGCTCACACTTCCTCCCTCAGATGAGTTCATCAACACTTCGATTCTTTATTGCAGTATATCATTCATCGGCTTTGGGTTCTTCTGCTTGGTCTCTTCAAAATCCTTCATGTTATCATAAAGCTCCCTTTGCATCTCCTCCACGTTGACATCAAGTCTCTTTTGTTTTCTTCCTCTCTTTGCTGACATCTTATACTCACACGTCATTCCTTTTGATGATGAAATTCTTTTGTAACACCTCAAGAAAATAAGCACACATGTAGTGCCGATTAATATGACAAGAATTGGTGTTAATAGCAACTTCAAAACTCCTCCACCTACACTACCTACCCATTGACCTATCTTCCCAAAACCATTATCTGTTGATCTGAAAAATGATCCGAATCCTTCCCAGACAGCTGTCTCTTCTAGTTCAGTTAATTCATGTGTTATATTTGTAATGTTAATAATATAACCATTAAGCTGATTATCTATGCGAGGAATATTAGCACAGTCCTCTCAAGCATTAATGACTGCAAACTCCGCCTTCCTTTGAGAGGAGCAAATCTAGTGCAAGACAGTTTTGCATAATCATAGCCCACATTGCAAGCATTTCTTTGTTAATCACAGTCAAAACACCTGCGGCGTTAGTAGCAAGCCTATCAACTAAAGTAGACAATTTTCTAGTCTTTACATCATTTAGTGCTACTCCTACAGATGGTATTAATGCTCCAAATATATTTTGATGATCTGCTTAAAGCTTAATCTGCTTTGTCTAATATAATTCTCTAAAGGTATATCTAAATTATTAGCATGATAAATTTGAGGAAAAACTAATACAGCATAGCGACTTCCCTCCCAATTATGTGGTAACTAGAAATATGCTAATTTACCATATACCTTATATATACCTTTAATGCTAGCTTCTACATTTGAAAGAGTCTTTCCCTTTACTTAATAACTATGCTCACACTCACTCCATCCTAATTTCTCAACAGCTTTATTTCCCTCTGGCTGCCTTACCATATATAATGCTCCTTTGTTACTCACTTCAAGACTCACTTTAGGAGGAGGTACCTTTAAAATCTCACCTTTCCGAAAAACATGGACAGCATTCATTTTCTTTTGTCCTTTCTCTTCATCTACTCTAATCCTTTCATTCAATTTGTCTATGAAGAATTTTTCATCTGCATTAATTTTACATGTTATTTCATGCAATTTATGATCAGTAATGCATCTGATAGATAAATGGGTAAATCATTTCATCATACAGTCACGCTGTTCCCTTGATTTTGACCCTTTAAATATGTTTAGTAGCCCACAGATATACATTTTCTCCAGTTATAAAAGGTACATTATCTAAGGAATTATTAAAGTCAGAATAGAACAGTTTAATCGAGTTTTGTTGATCATATAGTTTAAGAAACACAGAACAAGAAAAGGAATACGAGAAAGGGAGGTGAAAATAACTGCTTCTTCAGCTGCGGAAGCAGGTAGAAAATAACAAATAAAACTATTTTCAACTTGCATAACTTTTGCATACTCAGATAACATTTGATAATACACATTATAACTATACACATTCCCATGCTTTGGTAGGTGTGACATCTTTCTACCATGACCACGAGATGGTGGACTAGTCACAGACACAACAGTAATATTATGTTGATTAGGAAGGTCCTCTCCCCCAGCAAGTAAACATCCAACAGCCATCCAAACATAGCAACTAAAATGGCAACAGACTATAATTTTGCAGTGTGACTGCACCATGATCAACTTAGATCTAATCAAGGAATACTTCAAAATAAACAAGGGTTAATCTTTTGTCTCTACCCTAACTCGGAAAATATTAGGATCTTTTATCTAGATGCCTTAGGGTCTATTGTCCTATAACCATTACCCTGACTCTCTAATTGTCCTTTTAACATTTGTCAATATTTGAGATCTTTTACAGCCTCTTTATTTTATTTTGTTTATTTCAAGAAGGTTCATCTGAATCTGTCAGACAATCATCTGAATCAATTTTGATTTTAACATAGTATGCCCAATCTGAATCAGTGTACTTTTGATTCACCTTTCTTTCTCTTGTTGGTCTTTTTTAGATCAGTTGATTTCAAGTCAAAGTCATGAATGTCTGTTTGTTCTTCTATCTCACCATCTTGCCTAATTGTCTCTGGTCTGGTCTTATGTCTTAACAGTCTCCTTCTAGGAGTTGTTGTCTTTGGTCACTTTTCCCTTGAAGTGCTTGAGATTCTTGATTCAGGTGTAACTTGTTTACTTTTCACAGCAGAGTCTTTTTGCTGAGTTTCTGTCTCTGTCTCTCTGACAGGTTGTTGTGGCGTATTAGTTTCAGCTTTCCACGAGTTTTCACTGCCTCTGCATATGCATATTCTGAGACCAGTTGTTGGGATCATGGTAGTTGCTGGATTTGCAACCTCCACATCAGTCTCTTATTCAGCAGTTGTTCATTCAATGGAGAGGGTGGGCTTCTGGTCCTGTCGTCCTCATGCTCTTCTGAAGTCTCACATCCATCAAACCTTGAACGACTAGGAGAATTGGCAGATGGTGCCTCCACTTCGTCCCCTTTAAGCCTTGCCCTCTTGGTACGGGAAGAATGTATCCAGTACGAAAGACCAGTTGACTTGACAGCAGTGTTCATGACCAGAATCACCTGGTAGGGTCCTCGCCACCTCTCTTCCAGGTGGGACTTTCAGACGTGTTTCTTGACGTGGATCCAACCGCATCAGACAATCCTTTGCAGTACCAGAAAACCATGTCATCTGTGATATTCAGCAGGACCTTTGTTGGTACAGAGGGTAAAGGCATAGCTCTCCCCATCAATATTCCATGCAGCGACAATCCAGTTCCTTTGCATTGGGTACTTCAAATACTCATGAGCACTGAAGGAAGAAAGTCAGACCATTTGAGTGATGTAGCAGCACAAACCTTTGCTAACTTAGCTTTAATTATCCCATTCAGTCTTTCTACCACTCAAGATGCTTCTGGTCTATAACTACAGTGGAATATTTGGTCAATCCCTAAAGCTTCACATATTAACTGCACAATCTCACTTTTGAAGTGTGTTCCTTGATCAGATTCAAGATGAGCTGGCATGTCGAAAAGCGGTATTAATTCCCACATCAATAGTTTGGTAACTGTTAGACTGTCACTGCTTCAGGTAGGATAAGCCTCAACCCAACATGAAAATAAGCAGACAGTTACAAGAATATACGTCAGCTGATTACATGGAGGCATTTCCAGGAAATCTATTTGGAGACAATTAAAGGGACCATCAGATTTTCCAGTACAACTAAATTTGTTGCTGATACTCTCTTGCCCACAGTTTGCTTTTGACAGATCATACACATCATGCAATAATCCTCTGCCATCATTCTGAACTGAGGTACAGCAGGCTCTGGTAAGGGCAATCAACTTAGCCACTTGTGCAGAAATTACTTGGTACAAGTAGGTTGCTTACACAATTTCACTTAGGGTACATATAATATATGCAGCTCTTAATATATTACGTCTATCTCTTAGACATGAAACATCAACAAAAAGAGTATGATCAGGATTTGCAAGAGGAACATCCAGTACTTCTGGTCTTGGTTTTGAGCATAATTCGGTTACAGTTACACAGTCATGATCAAAATCATTCTCAACCTCTCTGTCTGGAGTAGGCAACAAAGAAGCCAAATTTAGTGTGTTACTTCTCCCGATGCAAATGTGCTCTGCTGCCAGAATAATTCTCTCATAGCAGGTTAGGCGGTTATTTGTCATATGTTGCGTTCTAGAGTGAGTCATGATAATTTCAATTGAGTGGGGTACCATAACAATTAAAGGATAACCCATCACAATCTCTTCTGTTTGCTGAATGCTAAGGGTAACCGCTGCAACCACTTTGAGACAACCAGGAAAAGCTGCGGCCATCGGATCAAGAGTTGCTGAAAAATAGCCAGTGGGACATTTGGTATCACCATGGGCTTGTATTAGTACAGACAATGCGCACCCATCTCTTTTGTGACAGAAGTGCATGAAATCTTTTGTATAGTCTGGCATTCCAAGAGCGGGTGCACTGCAAAGTACATTTCCAAGCTCTTGGAAGGCTTCCATACATTCATCATCCTTTAGTATTGGGTAATTGACATCTCATGGTCAGCCTTATCAAAGGCTTCACAGTCCAGGAGAAACTTGCTATCCATTGTCTGCGGTAACCGACCATTCCCAAAAACATTCTTACTTCTGCCTAAGTAGATGTGAATTTCATTTTAAGAACTGTCTCTATTCGTTCATGAGACACTCGCCTTATTCCTTTTGATATTTGGTGACCTAGGTACATGACTTCCCCCTGACAGTATTGTAATTTATCATGTGAAACTTTATGTCCATTCTCAGCTAAGTGGTTTAACAAGGCAATGGTATCTTGTTTTCAAGCTTCGTTTGTCATCGAGGTGATCAGTAGATAGTTGATATATTGGATTAGGGTCGAATTATGTGGTAACTGCAAAGTCTCTAAATTCTTTTTAAGAATTTGATTAAAGTAAGAAGGACTTTCTGTATACCCTTGTGGGGCATGACACCACATGAGAGTTTTCACTTGGAACTGAAACCCAAAGAGATACTGGCTCTCTTCATGCAACAGAACATAGAAAAAGGCCTTGCAAAGATCAATGACCATAAACCACTCTGCATCTGAAGGAATTTGAAATAGAATTACAGTAGGGTTTGTTACCACAGGATACCATGGAAGGACAATCTAATCCATTTTTCTGAGATCTTGTACTATCCTCCATTTCTTGGTGAGGACTGGATAGAGTCTTACAATAGACTCTAGTGATTGTAGTTTAAACTCAGCATCAACTGCTTGAGTCTCAATGCCCATACCATCCTGTGTACAATATATTACATAGTTCATCTTATAAAGAAGATCTCTTCCTAGAAGTTTTACAGGACTCGAGTCACAAATTACAAATTGATTGTGTTCTTTGATATCTCCTATTTTTACTGGCACTGGGGCAGTGATTTGATTGGTACACTGATTTTCATGATATCTACAGCTTTTACTTCTTTTCCCAAGAGGGGTAGGTTAGGGACCTCAGCGGTTCTGACTGACGAATGAGTAGCTCCTGTGCCGACTATGATACGGGATGTCCATTTACCTCTCCTACAACATATGGGCCACTCTGACCCACTTCTAGGATTGGGTCAAGTACATACTTATGCTCCCCTCAGGCACTATCATTGGTTCTGATTTAAGGCAGTTTCAAACATCATGGGAACTGGACCTTCTTGCATGGTCATGGGATTTTTAGGAACTCTGTAATTTTTCTGTTGGTTCAAGATATTTCCCTTCATATGCATTGGATTGTAATTATTTGATAACACTCCAGCCTTTTGAACTTTCTGAATGGCCTCAGGGGGTTTAGGGAATGGTAACATTTCTTCTGGACTAATCAGATAACCCTTTGGGAATCTATTGCAAATTAAAGTGGATTGTACCTACACTCCCTCTTCCGATGTCCCACCTTGGGGCATATGTGACAAGGGGCAACTTTCTTCAAGGCACTTATGTTAGTCCCTGTCGCATTTCCCCTACCTCTTACTATCTCTGGTAAATTTCTACCATAACTTGAGGAGACTCTTTGTATTTGTGACACATAATTTGGATCTCACTTGGGTACCTGGCCTGGAGACTTGAATCCGTTTGTCCCTACATTTTTAGCCAATTGGGTCTGGGAAATCGCAAACCTTTCCTTCAATCCTTTACATTTTGCCTCTAGATTTTCACTGAAATACTTGGCATATTGTAAAATCTCATCTGCTGATTTGCTCTGCCAACAAATATCACCTTGTATAATTTGATTACTAATTTCTGGTCTCAACCCATGCACAAAAGATGCAAGAAATCCTCCCATATTTTCGCCAATAGGATCAGTCATCTCACTATGCTCTCTATATACCTTCATCAAACTCTCAAAGTATGCATTCACTCATTCCTTAGGTTCTTGTGAAGTCCGTAATATCCTAGCCCAATTAATTTCCTTCTGTGGGACTTTATTCTTTAAATTTCTCATTACTACCTCATATTTGGTCTTAACTATAGGTGAAGGAGCATTAGTCCCTTGCACCCGTGGTGGTTCTTGTGCGGGCCTATCAACAGCTTTCTTATATTCTGCCCACAAGTCTTTTGTGACTGCTACTTCAAATAACACATCCAAATCTTCCCACAAAAGCTTTGATATGGTCACAATCTGCTCCCTCTGGATATATACCATTTATCGGGATTCTCTCTACTTTTTGGAAGAGTAATAGTAAAATGGGAAAGGTCTGAACAAGACCATGGAACATGCACAAAGGCTCCTCCCAGAACCTTTCGTAGTGGAAACTCTTTTATCTTTTCACCTATATCAGTTTCTTCTCCCTCTTTCCCCTTTAGTTTCATCTTAACTTTCTCTTTCTTTGAAAATAAAGGTTTCTCTGTATGGCTCCATTCTCAAATATGCTTAATTAGCTCCTTTACATGCGTTCTCAGTCCGGCTAACTTATAACATTCACAGCTCTTTTTTTGTTGCATCCATTCTTGTATTTCTTTGCAGCTTCTTTTGTTGCGTTATATCAACACCACATTCATTTGCCACTTTTTCCATCTTAGTATATACCTCTCTCGCCACTCTTGCTGCTTCTTTGCATAAATACAGCATCTCATTTTCCCCATAATATCCTTGGTAATCCATTACCACATTTCCCTTTACCAACTCTTCGAATTCTGTTTTTAACTGTAATAGACTAATTCACTGTGTGACTATCCCTTTACTGGGAGAGGCAATAGATAAATCCGTACTAGTTGATTGTCCTAGACTCTCTCTACTAATTACATTTCCTCCTTGGTAAGGAACTATAGACATACTTCCTGCATTGGTGGCAGCATCTTGTGGTATACTTGAAACAGGTTGTCTTTGGGCCATGTTAGAAGAGGTCTCTAATATTGAAGCTCGCAATATGCTATGTACAGGCAAGGTACTGATTGTAACTGTTACAGGGGTCTGAATCAGAATCGGGACATGGGTCTTGTATAGCCTGGGGGCTCACAAGGCTCCACCAAGGATTTCACAGACACAGTATTTTCAGGCCTTACCAGTGCAGTGGCACTCGGCACTCTGCACTTCTAAAGTAGTGGCATTGTATGGGGGGGTCTAACACTAAGCAGTTCTTCTATCAGGGCATCTTCCTCGCCTTCTACATTTGCTTCTTGCTCAGATTTTTTTTTAACCTTTTCTTTCTCTTCCTTTTCTAACAGAGGATATGCTTCTACAGGTTTGATAACTTCCTCTCTCCATTTTCTCTGCTTTTCCTCATCTTGTTCCTTTTTCCATGAATGTGCCCTACTTCTAATTTTGAATTTGGACTTCTTTCTCCTTTTCTCATTTCCCATCTGTGCCCAAAGATACAAAGCCTCATATTGAGTAGGTCTAGGTTGTGGCTTAGCTCATACATTTTTCTTCTGAAATTCTCTATTTGTGGGATGTGGAAGGTTCCACTCAGAGGACATCACAATTCTCCAAATGTATATTCATGCCATTGGGTAAGCCAGATGCACGTATGTAACCCTTTGTTCGCTGCCCTTTCCCTAGCAGGGGTACCTTCTGGAGGAAACTTCTCTTCCTTATTTAAGTCTCTTTCTCTTGAAAACCAAGGATTCCCCATATTTTTTTGTTCAAAGTATTTTATTGCAATTTAATCCAAAGGGATATACAAAATGGTAAATAGAATAAGGGATACAGGCTGAACAGAACAGTCCATGTATGGATAATATCAAGGACATCCAGTTGCAAATAATCCTAGTTCAAACTTTCAACCTTTCCACACTGACAGTCTCTGCAACTCATTCACCAATCCCAGCTCGTCTCTGTCAAAGGTCACCCTACACAGCGCGACACAGCACTGATTTAACCAATCGCATAGCAGCTCAACACTGACGCAGCATTTCAATCACTCCAATCACAGCGCGGCACAGGAATGACGCAATGCTTCAATCACTTTAATGTTCTCCCAACTTTATTTCATCTACCTGCTCTAACTACGCGTAAGTTTCCTACAAAGATTTTTCTACTTGCTCTCACACCAAAGTGAGCTCACGACCGGCGAAAGTCGCCACTCAGCGTGTCCACCCCTTATGCACTCAGGAGCAAATCACTACCGGGCTCTGTTAATACACTCACACACGAAAATTATACATCTAATTTTGTGTGGCTGATAGCGCTTCACAGTACACCTCCTTTATCAGGCAAGATTTTCAACTAAAATTCTAACTTTAGGTACCTCTTGTCTTAAATTTGAAAAACGTCACCAAAACCGCAATACCTATAACTCCAATTAGTTCAAAAATCAAAGCAATCTGATATTTCTCCTCAATTGTTCCCATAGCATCCCTTTCTCACGATGTTTACTTCAACTCTCAGCATGCAATACACTGCCTATTTCATGCAATTCCTATTGATACTCATGCCGTTATTCTTCTGTCAGCCAGTTTTCCCGTCAGTCACCTCTCGTCTCTCTGGAACCGGGATTAGATTGGAGGGGTCAGTTTTAATCTCTGGGCAAACCGTATAGACCATGCATGAAGTTACCGTACCTGATTCTACAGCCAATTAGTATTGAGACATAAGTCAGTCCCAAACCAGAAGCATCCTCTGCTATCAAGATCTGTTGGCGTGTGGAACCTTAACAAGATTCCTAACTAAGGCCTACAATTTCAACGCCGCAGTGACAATCCTTGGAGCTGTGTAGTCACTGTAGCTCAGACTTTAGTGCTCCTCGATTGGAACCGTCACTTTAGAATGGAATCGGGCCACATAACTCTTCTGAAACATTCTCATTAGAATGACAGAAAAAGGATCTTTTTGAATGCTTTATGTAAGATTTTAAATCAAAATACAAAATATGCCCTCAGTAAAGTAGCAACATAGCATATGAATCATGAGTAAAAGAACTCAGTGCAATTGAGTATGGAATCTGGCATAGATTCACCTTCTAAGAAAGGGAGTAGGCATTTGCCTTGTTACTAGAGTCCCTCAAAATTGTAATAGGAGAGCTAGAATCTGCCATAACAGTGTCTTGCCTCCCACAATTGCTATCACTAGTGGTCCTTTAAGTGGCGAACCATCTGTAACAGAATTGAACTCAATTGTTAAGACAACGTTACTGAGTTTTTCAACACAATCCTCAGTTACATCTAAACTACTGATTTTTATAGTGTTTTTGCACAATCTATCACTGCTTAGTAATGTCCAATCTTCTTGCAACCTATGCAGTTTTTATTCATAGCTGAGCAATTTGGATTATTACCTATGTGAGTCTTCGAACCACATCTATAACATGTTAAGTTTGTCTTTTTTGCATAACTTTTACCACCTTTATCTCGCATATGAACCAAACACACTTCCTCATTATTTGTCTCTACGTCAGTCTGGTTAGTGACCAACATATTGATTGGCACATCAGTGTTTAATGCTTTTGATGGAATCATAGAGCATTCAATGCCCTTAGCCAAATCAGTGACTTCTGGCAGAGTTGGATTGCGACATGCCAATAACCTCTCCTGAATTTTCTTTGAGAAGCAATTAAAAACCAATTGGTCGTGAATGTACACATCTACCTTTGCTCCAAATTCGCAGGTGGCTGCAAAATTCTCAACATTGAAACATATTCTTCTACACTTTCTTGTGCTTGTTGAAAAGTTTTTAAGAATCTGTGCCTTTTCAGCATCACGCTTGGTTCTTCACAGTAATGTTTTTTTAATTGCTCTATAGCTACTTTATACTGGTCCCAAACTTCATCACCAGAGTCATCACGAGGATCGGTTAAATGTGGTAAATTGTCAAAGACTTCTTGAAGAGAAGACCTAAACTGTCAAACAACAACGCTAGTTGGCGCCCAGGAGAAAACATTGTGGCATCTATGGCAACCAGGTAACTCTCAAAGAGTCTGAACCACAGTTTCCATTTAATGGTGGTTTTCCTGGAATCTGTAAAACTAGAGGTGGCTGTGTGAACTTATGCATACTGGAAGCCATAATAATTGTTGGTCACTAGGCAGAAATGCAACTTGAACTTTTTTTTAAAGTGCACTTTTTGAAATTCTTTTAATAACAAAATGCTCACCAGAGGAACTGTCAGATTGTTTGATGTGCAAAATATATAACTAATCGGCACTCCTGAGCAGCGCATCTGTGTCGTGCTCTCTGATGCGATTAAACTACAATTTCGCTACTTTCGAGTGTTTTACAATAGAATGGCCACTAAGCACCATGCATACCATACTAAGGGGCAGATTTACAAGCCCCTTGCGCCACTTTTGCATCACGTTTCCCCATGTTAACAAGCATTGGCATAGCCAATAGGTCTCGCCTTTGGGACCTTATAAGTGTTTAGCCATGCAACAGTTGGTGTTGTTGCACCAAGGATATTGTGCTGCATAACTAAATACTTATAAGGCCCCAAAGGCGAGACCTATTGGCTATGCCAATGCTTGTTTCTTTTGACTGGGACCCTCTTAGAAAGACATTAAAAAGGCATCCCCTTCAAATCTGCTAGCCTAGTAGCTGCTGCCTATGCAGATGATGTGCTATTCTTTATAGAGGAGGCATAAACAGGTATCCCTGCGATCTTAGAAGTCATCAAGGAAGTATACCACAGTATCAGAAGTCTCAATGAACAAAGAGAAAAAGGAAGTTTTCCCGGTAAACATTCTCTGCTCCACATCTATGTTAGGATTTACAAGATTAAAATGGCAACCAAAATCCATAAAATATTTACACATTTGGTAATGTACAGAAAAATTATTCAATTGCCCTGAACGAATCAAAGAGCCTCGCTAAAGTTAGAGAATTATGTCACTTTGGTACACAAAATTCACAACGTGGTGAGGTAGGGCAGAATTTATTATAATAATGATCACACCCTGATTCATTTCATAACAAACATGCTCCCTATATCTTTACATAAAACAGTAGATAATTACATATAAGAATTCATAGAGAAAATAAAGAGCCTAGATTTTGTTTTTTCCATAATTTAAGACTATCCATGAAGCTAAGGGGCATAACAAATCCCTCCAACTTCAAAAGATATCAGGTAGCATTCCTAATTAAACAAGGTGCATGGTGGCTCAAAGAGGTCAAAGAGCGCGAGAACTCAATTTAAAAGGCAAAACTCTGTTATCAAAATGTATTTATGAAATTGTAATATCTTTGCTTATATGTTTCATAAAACAAACACACTTTTGCCAAAGCAGTGGTGCCAAGTGCCCGTAAATCAATGCGAGTTAGAAATCCTAAGGGTTACAGTAATGTCGGCACAAATGCGAAGGCTCTTTCCCAAGCAAAAATAATGGTGAATGCTATGAAAACTGAGCAGGAGAATTCCCTAAGAAAGAAAGGCTCTTGGCAGATCAGGAATTAGGCTTCAATCCAGAAAGAGAAAAAGGCTGATAAATGAGAAACAAGACTGGTAGAGATGCTTAAATGATCAGCCACCTTCCGCACTATTTATATTTCCATTTTGATTCACATACTTAAATAGATACTGGTCTCCTCAAGCCGGACTTCGGTCTGTGGTCTGAAAAACTGTGAATCAAAATTGACACATTTGTGCTTGTGGGGATTCAGCAGATAGCACAGGAGGAAGAGAGTTGAGGCTACAGGCAGGGCACGAGTCCTAAACAAGCGCTGAAACACAAGCGCGGCCCCGCGGCCGCGAAAGTTAATTGTTGTGAGAGAGAGGGGGAGCAGGAGGTGAGCCTGCGAGTGGTGCGCGCGCGCGCGCTTGGGAGAGTCTTCACTTTTCAAGCACTGCACTCGTGCTTGTGGCGCACCCCTGCTCGCTCCCGCAAGGTGGATGCCGCCACAAGCACGAGTGCAGTGCTTGAAAATGAGCAGAGCGACGGCTAAAGGCCCTCCTAAGCAGCGCATGCGCGCTGCGTAGGCGAGACCTAAAAATGACGCAAAAGTGGTGCAAGGGGCTTGTAAATAAGCCCCCTAAGTTATGGAGAGTATCCCAATCCTTCAAAATAGCCGACCAAGCATCGCGTTGCGTTGGTTTTCTAAAGGCGACAGGGCTTGTTTCACCCAATGTCTCTGCCTAAAGGTGTGCCTCAGGGGGATTCGTGTAACCGCAATGCTCACATCTGCTGCTCTCTCACACGCTGCCAGGTACGCACAACACAAGGCTGATAACAACAGCAGGGAGTCCCTAAATACCTCACTCCTACGTGATGTTCGTCCCTGAGACTGGACGCTGCCCCTTCTCGAGTTCTCCACACACTTCAACCACCTTGATGTAGGAGAGGCCAGATGAAGGAAAATGGTCTGTGCTGCTGGAGTACACATCTGTGAGCAATTGAAAGCCCGATCGTCGCCAATATGTAGTGAAAGATGACGACGACCACTGAAGTAGCGCAAGTGAGATTTATTTCCAATGATGAAGTGCCCACGACCTCCAACATGTCCTGTCTCACCAAGATCCAGACAACAACTTACATAACTGTCACTGCTAGAACCTTAGACAGACAAGTTCCACTTTAGACCTCATGAGGTCATAATACATCTTCACATGCTTTACAGACTTCAATGCTACCTACCACACCGTCCAACCTGACGTGTGCACTTTGAAGAGTGAGTGTTGCTAAAAAGCACTGCAGCGGCCGAAAAAAAATCTACATTTAGTAATTTTATTTACAGTTTTAATATGGGGGCTGAGGTGACAACAAATATGGGAAGGTGATACCCTGGGGCCCTAAAAGAGCAGTCACCCATGCTCTCTTCAGCTGTCTTTGTCTTGCTTTGCCTCTCTTCTTGCTGTCTTGTCTCGTTACCCTTTTCTTTATCTCTCCTCCATGGCTGTCCCTCCCCTTTGGTGCTATCTCTATCTCTCTTTCTATCTCGCCTGTTTGGTTGATTGCTCTCCTGCATGTCTGTTTCTCCCCATAGTTCTCTATCGATGCCCCTTGTGCCTGACTGGTTGCCTCTTGCTTTGGCTGCCTGTCTGTGTATCTCGCCTTTCATTGTTGTCTTTTTCTTGCATTGCCATCTGTTCGGCAGGCTGTCTCTATCCTTCTGGCCTGCTATGGGTCACCATAACCACAGCTCTTGCTCCTCTCTTTGCTGTAGGTGTCAATGGCGTGCCGTTCGACGCAGGTACTTCTACATTACTGCAGCGGTTGCAGTTACTGCTGGCTCCTGGTGGAGGGGCTGTATCTCAATGCTCTGCTGGCAGCCTCTGCACTTGCCCGGAACTCCTGCCTGAAATATTACTGCCTCTTTGGTTGGGGTAAGAAAGGGCCTTTCCCCCACTTTTAGAGAATGCACAAGGGCAAAGGTTATTCTCTGATGCTGCTAACATTCCACCTGCATTGTGAGCTTACTGCTTCTCCTGCATCGTTCAAGTGGGACTGACTAGTTCATCATAAGCTTTTGTGACTGGCGTACGATGAGCGTGGAGACTGCCTGTTACCCTGGCTATTGTAGAGAAAGTACAGGACCTTGTCACTGTGATTACAATAATGTGAGTGCAAGCTGGACTTGTTACTTTGTGAATTGTGCAGTGATTGCCTGACTGCTTACTACGGTTATCAGACTGCAGTTGCAGGTGTGGGAACGGGAGCCAACCCCCAATCTTTACCTGAACCCTAACATTTAGATCACCCCAAAATGTCACCTTTCATTGGCTCAGCTCCAGCACCCTTGATTTAGCGATAATAGTCACCACCCTCCTACCATCAGGTACAAGAAATAGCAGAGTAATTAATAAATGACTGGGTCCACTCAATAATTGAGTACTAGCCTGAGGAAAAGTTTAGCAAGATTTAATACCAATCCCAAATAGACAATACAGAAAAATAAGAATGCAGTGCCATCAAGGCTCAGATACAGAATACACAGTCAGAAATCAGAAATAATTTCCAGTCCCAATGTGCAGCAAAAGTCATAAAACAGGTTCTCTAATAGAACAGGAAGTCTATCAATAATCGGACAGAGTCTCTAGTAAGAAAATCTTTAACTGTCAGATTCACAAGGAAGACTAACAGCATCTCTAGTACAAAAAAGAAGCCTCATGTCTCACTTCTAAGGGGAGAGGAGTTGGCCTAACGGCTCGGGCGGTCGACCTGGAATCTGGGGAACTGGGTTCGAGTCTCGGCAATGATGAACGTCTTGTGATTCTGGGCAAATCACTTAATCTCCCAGTGCCTAACAAAAATGAATGTGTCCTCCTGTAACGCAACTGGTGCTATGTAAAGCGCTCGGATACCCGATTCGAGTCAAGTTCGCGCTATATAAAACTCCATAAATTTTTTTTTTTTTTAAATGAAGGTGTATATACACATTTTACGCATGGATAATAAGCAAAAACTGCAACTTCAGCATGAAATGACTAGTAATAACACACATTAGACAAATCAGAATTGCGATTGTAAGAAAAATATTATAACACTAACCCATTTCTAAAGCAGAGGGAATCTTCCATTAGCTTCCACAGCAACAACTTAGCCTGGAGATGTACAACATCATATATAAACATTTTCAGACAAAGGGCCAGATGTATCAAGCCTTTTTGCGTTCACAAACGGGCTGATTGGCAGAATCTGCCCGTTTGCAAAAGCAACAATTGCTTTTCCGATGTAGCAAACCTAATTTTGCGACTTGGTAACCTGTTACTGAATCGCAAAATGGGTTTGCGATTCGGTATTAGGAAGGGGCGTGTTTAGGGGGTCCCTTCCTAATACCGAATCGCATCGATATGTATGAATGTTTTGTGACCGCAATTTCGGTCGCAAAACATTGTCATTTTACCACCTACTTTAAGTAGGTGGTAACCCATGTGCAAATGGGAAGGGGTCCCATGGGACCCCTTCCCTTTGTGAATGTTTATAAAACCATTTTAAAGAGCAGGCAGTGGTCCTACGGACCACTGCCTGCTCTTAAAAAATGAAAAGAAAACTTTTCATTTTTCGTTTTGTAAAGCATCTCGTTTTCCTTTAAGGAAAACGGGTTGCTTTACAAAAAAAAGATTGCTTTATTTAAAAGCAATCACGGACATGGTGGTCTGCTGATCTCAGCAGGCCACCATCCCCGAGATTTTTGCGATTCCTAGGGGGTCGTAAATTGCGACCTACCTCATTAATTTTCATGAGGTAGGTCATTTGCGACCCCATAGGAATCGCAAAATGTGTACTATACAACTTCATACATTGCATTTTGCGATTCCCTATTGCGAATCCTTGTGATTCGCAATTAGGAAATCGCAAAATGCTATCTTGATACATCTGGCCCAAAGACTCATACACCGGTGTGCTAGAAAGTCTGCATCGGAACTACCAGCTCAAGCGTCCTTCAGAATGATACTTTGGGAGTGCGATGAAAGCTTCATTCACAAGACATGCTTTTTAAGGAAAATAACCAATTGCATCAAAGTGACCTGTGCTCTGTGAAAACTGTAAGGAAAGAAGACACGCAGAGTGTGAATGATTGAGAGGGGTAATGAGCAGTAGCAAGATGAACAAACACTAAAAACAGCATCTATTTTAATAAAATGGTGTCTCTATGAAAATGTGGCACAACTAAACTTCATTAAGAAGCACACTTCTAACCCTACAATTGGAATCGTTTCAAGTGCAACATTATCAATTAATTGGTTATGACTATATTCATTTTGAAAATCATTAGTATTCAAAAATATTTTGTCACACGAAATTGTGCATTTAGAAAAAAGCTTTAACACAGGTCTGGCTTGTCACTATGGATATCACAGTGCGAGTGGTGATCTGACTTGTTAATAGCGTGGGTGCTTATATGGCCTATTAAATAAATAAATTAAATAAATAAATAAATATTAATGTGGTCATCACTTTGCCAGTGCAGGTCTGATTTGTTACTATGGTTATCACAGTGTGTGTGCTGGTCTGGTTAGTTACTGTGATTGTTATTCTGTTCTGTAAATACGGGCATGTCTTGGTACTGTGGTTATACTATAGACGTATTGATATAGTTGATATAGTGTGAGTCCTATTTGGTGCTGTTACTCTTACAATGTGAGTGCAACTGTGACATCATATGGCCATTATTATAGTGTGAGTGCATGTTTGACTTGTTACTTGAAGTGCGTGTGTGACTTGGGACTGTGCTTATTGCAGTGCGACTGTTTCTGTCGCTATAGGATTGTGAGTGTAGGCCTGATTTGCTACTGCAAGTTGAGTTTAGATTTTTTGCAGTGGCCATTTAAGTCTGAGTTTAGGCCTGACATGTTACTGTGGTAATTACAGTGTTAGAGCATGTCTGACTTGTTACCTCAAGTGCAGGTGTGACTTGTTATTGTGACGTGATTGTTACTGTTATTACACTGTGAGTGCAGGCATGACTTGTCACTGTGGTTATTACACTGTGAATGCATGACAGACTTGTTACTTCAAGTGCATGTGTGACTTGTTACTGTGGTTATTACAATGTGATTGTTACTGTCGTTATTACACTGTGAGTTTAGGCATGACTTGCCACTGTGGTTGTTACAGTTTGAGTACAGGCCTGGCGTATTACTGTGGAAGGTTCAGTGTTAGTGCATGTCTGACTTGTTACTTCAAGTGCAGGTGTGACTTGTTACTGTGTTTATTTTTATGTGATTGTTACTGTTGTTATTACACTGTGCGTGCAGGCATGAGTTGTCACTGTGGTTATTACACCAAGAGTGCATGTCTGTCTTGTTAATTCAGGTGCAGGTTTGACTAGTTACTGCTGTTATTGCAATGTTATTGTTACTGCCGTTATTACACTGTGAGTGTAGATATGACTTTCCCCTGTGTTATTACAGTTTGAGTACAGGCCTGATATATTACTGTGGTAATTGTAGTGTTAGTGAAAGTCTGATTTGTTACTTCAAGTGCAGGTGTGACTTTATACTGTGTTTATTGGGATGTGATTGTTACTGTTATTACACTGTGAGTGCAGGCATGACTTGTCACTGTGGTTATTACACTGTGAGTGCAGGCATGACTTGTCACTGTGGTTATTACAGTTTGAGTATAGGCCTGACGTGAAACTGTGGTTATTCTAGTTTGAGTACAGGTCTGACGTGTTACTGTGGTTATTCTAGTTTGAGTACAGGCCTGACGTGTTACTGTGGTTATTCTAGTTTGAGTACAGGCCTGACGTGTTACTGTGGTTATTAGTCTGAGAGCAGGCATGGCTTGTCACTGTGGTTATTACACTATGAGTGCAGGCATGACTTGTCACTGTGGTTATTTCAGTTTGAGTACAGGCTTGACGTGTTACTATGGTTATTCTAGTTCAAGTACAGGCCTGACGTGTTACTGTGGTTATTACTCAGGTCTATGATTTCAGATCTGACATGTTACAGTGATTATTTCGGCCTGAGTCTAGGCATGGCATGTTACTGTGGTTATTACAGTTTGAGTACAGGCCTGACGTGTTACTGTGGTTATTCCAGTTTGAGTACAAGCCTGATGTGTTACTGTGGTTATTCCAGTTTGAGTACAGGCCTGAGGTGTTACTGTGGTTATTCCAGTTTGAGTACAGGCCTGAGGTGTTACTGTGGTTATTCCAGATTGAGTACAGGCCTGACGTGTTACAGTGGTTATTCCAGTTTGTTACTGTGATTATTCCAGTTTGAGTACAGGCCTCACATGTTACTGTGGTTATTCCAGTTTGAGTACAAGCCTGATGTGTTACTGTGGTTATTACTCAGGTCTATGATTTAAGATCTGACATGTTACAGTGATTATTTCAGCCTGAGTCTAGGCATGACATGTTACTGTGGTTATTACAGTTTGAGTACAGGCCTGACGTGTTACTGTGGTTATTCCAGTTTGAGTACAAGCCTGATGTGTTACTGTGGTTATTCCAGTTTGAGTACAGGCCTGAGGTGTTACTGTGGTTATTCCAGTTTGAGTACAGGCCTGAGGTGTTACTGTGGTTATTCCAGTTTGAGTACAGGCCTGACGTGTTACTGTGGTTATTCCAGTTTGAGTACATGCCTGAGGTGTTACTGTGGTTATTCCAGTTTGAGTACAGGCCTGACGTATTACTGTGGTTATTCCAGTTTGAGTACAGGCCTGAGGTGTTACTGTGGTTATTCCAGTTTGAGTACAGGCCTCACGTGTTACTGTGGTTATTCCAGTTTGAGTACAGGCCTGACGTGTTACTGTGGTTATTCCAGTTTGAGTACACGCCTGACGTGTTACTATGGTTATTCTAGTTCGAGTACAGGCCTGACGTGTTACTTTGGTTATTACTCAGGTCTATGAGTTCAGATCTGACCTGTTACAGTGATTATTTCAGCCTGAGTGTAGGCCTGACATGTTACTGTAGTTATTACAGTATTTGTACAGGCCCAGGCGATTGCAGTGGTTATCACCAGTGGCGCCTGGCGAACTTTGAAAGTGGTGGGGTGTCTATAACGGCCTCACATTGGTCTAAGCGCGCACAACCAGTGATCCAACTCCCTTCCGGGTTGTTCGGGCGAGGGTCGGTGATTGCCCTTCATCTTCCCACCCAGGAATATTTTTAAAACCGGGGCCAATTGGTTCATTTTACTGTACAATTTCATGTTAATTGACTGCAAGTATATAGAAGTTATGAAGGCGCAGTAGATAAAATATTATATAACTTTTGTAGTATGCCAGGAAGGACATACCCTCCGAGGGCTGTTGCTGCTCACCCAAAGTAAGTAATCTTTGAAAAGATCTTTATAACAATTTCCCCAAAAATATTCTAAAGAGATATGTGTGTTGCAGCCAGTCAAGAAATGAAGTTATGTAACATCACATGGCCTATCAGTTTTCAAAATATATATAGCGTTTTACTCTGTTTATTTTTCCAACCCTCCCTTTGTCAGTCATAAGTTGTGACTGACAAATCACCCTGATGTGGCAGACCAGCAAAAATGAAAAGTCCCACCTGTGGCGCAATCGTAGGGCCGCAGGAAGAGGAGCTCGCCAGATTCCACAGACTCCTAAGGCGCTGCTACTGCTTCTCCACAGGAAGTGACGGCATTAGAAGGGTTACACCAATCTTACATGCTTAAGCCTCAGACAGTAGTAGAGATAATGTCAGAGGAAGAGTTGTCAGTAAAAATAATGAGGTTCCTCCACACAAATTATGGAACAACTGCCATAGCAGTACGTGACCTTTGACACTAAGGAAACACATTTAGCAATAGGCCTCCCAAATTCAGTTTTAAAATCAGCATTAAATATATTTCAGGAACGCAGAGCTTGCAAGCTTCTAAACATACAGACATTCTGCCATGAAACACAAAACTTGCATTTTTGATAAGTAAGCTCGATTCCCAAAAAACTGAAGCTTGTTATTTTCATGAACAAAAACTTATTATGGTCCCAGAATACCGTACTTTCAAGTTTGTTAAATATTTGCTTGGTTCCTGAACACCGGCCCGTTATTTGTATTAAGAGCTTACATGCATTACTGTCACACATGGACAGAGTCTGACTTGTCTGTTTCTCACCATCATCGAATCCCTGGCAGATCCATGATATGAAAGGGATTTTCACCATTAATATGCCAGGGCTATCCAGAATGACGTCATGAATGCCTACAGTAAGTCTGTTATGCAAGGGATAGCATAATTATTTTGAGAACTGTAACATGTCAAGTATTAGCAGCATTATGCCAGGAAAGGCCAGCATTTTGTCAATAATGGCCACATTATGCTGTGTCATGAAAGGGCCACAATCATTTCAGATATAGCCATAGTGATGTAAAGAATTGCCATGGCATGTCACAAGCGGGCCACCATTAGGTCAGGCAAAGCCAGGATGTTGACATGAATCCCCATACCATGCATGCCAAGCGGCTGGTCTGAATGCAGGCACTTGAGCATTGAATGGCTTCCTTGAGTGGTGCTGGGAAGTGGAGAGGCACCCCTGCCTGTTTATAACTATGCACTCCGTGAGTTTAATGCTTGACTTGTTACTGTGGTTATTGCCATTCTCTATGAGTACAACGTCGAATTGTTGCTGTGAATGTTACATTGTGAATGAGTGTCTGCCTTGTTACTCTGGTTATTGCAACGTTAGTGAAGGTGTGACTTACTTCTTATTACAATGTGGTTGTTTGAGTTTCTTGCTGCTGTGGTTATTGAAATGTGAGTGTAGATGTGACTTGTTAGTGTGGTTAATGCAGTGTGAATGCAGGCCTGACTTGCTGAGAGTACATACTTAGCATCGGCTCTGCTAAACATTTTTCTAATGGTGAATATTTCAGCTGTCAGGAGTTTCTTTTAATGTTGTTGATACACTTCTAGATAATTGATCGGCGTTGAAGGCTGCTACTGGAATGAGGAGTATGTGATCTTGATCTCCTTGTCTTGCAGGCTCGCCGGTGATCGTGGTCACATTGTGGGTGTGCGGCAAGTTCTTCCTGGACAATGATGGGTAGGGAAAGCCGACAGTGAGCGAATGTGTCTGTGCTGTGATTCATCCTGGCCTTAGTCAGGGCTGGTGTGGGGATAATGCCTAAAGACACCCAGGGCACAGGTGTCTTCTGGTAACCTGCAAGGCACAGACACATTGAGGCGTGTGAACGGAGGTGTGTGGGGTGGCAGACCTTCTATGGGGGCACGCGAAAGACCGGGCTAGCCAGGTGACTGAGGTCTTGGACGGGATGGGAGCATCATGATCTTCTGCCCTCAGTGCTTATATCTTTTGCACTCTTCCATTCTGTTTTTATCTGTATTCACAATTCATTTCCACTCTTTTTGTGCATGCTTGTAAGTCTCCTCCTTGACCATTGCTGGAAGGAAGGCTGACAGCGCTTGGGCTTGGTTGGGGACTGCGTTTCTGCTCTTAGGACATTCAGTGGAAAGTTGTGAATGTGGCAGTTGTCACCACACATGCTATGATGGTAGAGAGATCAGTGAGAAATAACGTTTGCTTCTGGGTTCCAAGATACTTGTCTATATTGCCATTATCGGCAACTTCTCCCACCCCCCAGTCAGAGCATGCAAGAATGAATAAATACACAAGACAACTTTAGTTATGGGAAAATATTGCTGCAGGTTTATTCCATACAAGAGTATGCAATATGTGGGTTATCTTACGGGCGATCCAAGGGCGGGCAGCTGTGCCAACCTATGCTGCCTCCGCCCGCCTGGTGAGCCAGCACTGTGGGACACGCCGTCAGTGCTACCTTTGATGATCCTCTTCCGGATCACGTGACACGTTGGTCTCTTCTACTCACGCCCTTTTCAGAGTACCCTGTCCACCAGCAAGGACGCCGGGTAAGAGGTGGGGTGGGAGACGGCGTGGCTGGCGAACAGAGACCGCCAGGAGGGGCGGGGGAGGCTTATATGCCCTCCCCCAACCTGGCGCACCGGAAGGACGCCACAGTGGCGACCTGGCTAGAGGGCTCCTACAGAACCCCCCAACGACTAGAGCGGGTGGGCGGTGCCCAAAAATGGCACTAAAGGGCCGCCCTGCTGAATTGGCCCCCTGCGGGGGCCGCGGACAGCCGCAGAGTGAGTAGTGTGTGCTTTTCCAGCAATTATGCTGCTCTCAGGGCAAAGGGGCAGTTTATCAACTCTATCTCTGTGAGCCTCTGTCTTTCGGTGCAGTGTTGTGGTTCTTACCATACTCTGGTACGACCTACACTTTTTTTCTGCCATTTTCATGACTTTGTCTGCATACCAGAGGTGCCAGTAGACTGTTCAGAAAACTTGTCTTGCCATAATCTTTGTTTTTAACTCCAGTCGCCTATGAAATGTAACCATGATTCTAAAGCTGCAGTACTGCATCCTCTCTGCTTGCCCTACATAACTTCATGTTTTCTCAAAGGACAGACTGCCCACACTTCAGTAAGTCACACTAGTATGTTCAGGACTCTGGTTTAGAGAATGTCCAGTTTATAGGATACAGTTGTCACCCTATACATACAACACATTATCTCAATAAAAAGACAATAATTAGTCGTTACCGCATGTACTCTAAACACCTCCATTATCCCATCTCTGGGCTTCTATTGGACATCCAGCAGCAGTCTGGACATCATAACATCGCACACCATTGTTCCCAGCTCACCTAGAAATGGTCTACGAATGGACAGCACACACTAGCAGGCCTTGACATTTTTAGGTCGAGCCTGGGCAGCGCATGAGCTGCTCTGTGGCATGCTGTATTGGAGTATGGAATAGAAGCCCCGCCCACTCTCCGCCCATATTTGTCATTGGCTTGTGTCATTGCCCTTCGTAAATGCTGGCTTCTGATTCGTTAATAGGCTTGTTAGTCCCTCCTTAGTACTGCCTTGTCTTCATTTGTAACCTCTCATGAGGACTGGCCCTTTTACTTCGGTTGTTACACTGTACGTCTTTTTTAGTCTGTAAACACTATTTTCTTTAATGAGTTTCTCCTACTGCAGACACAACATGCTTTCCTGCAACATTCAGCGCGCCATGCGTGCTTTCATTTTCCAAGCAGCCCGGGACAATGGCGGCCGCTTCTTTGAATAGGTCCCGCATTTACAAGAGTTTGAGCTACTGGCATTGTAAATGACAATAGCTTAAACTCTCGTAAATGCGAGACCTATTGCATTGCAAATGCTTGTTTCTTTAATGTTCCTGGACCTGCAGGTCTAGTAGCCTAAATTATCCACTCTCCCAAAAAGTAATGCCATTGACACTTGAAGTGGTTACAGTGTTTTTTATTGAAGAAACATATATAGTCATAACATTGACTGCCAGGTTGTTTGCTCCTCCCATTCCAATGCATGCATGCATTGTAATAAGGTGTGCATGCCATCTGAGCTACCACACTTTTTTGGTGCTGTTTTGGGGGGCATGTTAATGGACAGAGAGCTTGTTATGTGAACCTCAGCTAAATTTTTTAAAAGCACATTGTAACGTGCTTGAGAATTTTCACTCTTGTCACTTTTAGGCTGTATAAAATTTACTTCTTGGGAGTTTTGTACAGTTATATTTTCACCTGTTTGGGAAACCTGGGGGACAAGACTCCAAAATTAACACAGAAGAGGTGTGGTGTCAGTAGAGTGATGCTGAGGAGTGGGATAGAGGAAACGGGGGCATGGATAAGAGTGGATACACTTCGGCAGAGGCAGTGCTTAACCGGTAAAAGAATAAGTACTGGGCCCAAAGTTTTGTTCAGAATCCCGCAGCCAGAACTATTGAATGTAAGGGGTGCTGAAGATCAAGGCTGTGCTGTCTTGATTCCACCTCATGCCTCATTAATCCGCCAGCAGACCCTACTTTAAATCTCTTGCAGGTTATTTTCAACCCTGATGTTCTGTCTTTCTCTTCCTCCTTATTTCCTACTTTTGTGTTTTTCTCTCTTGCTGTAGACCAAAGTCTATTGAGGAAAAATAAAAAATGAGTGCTGGTGGACTCCATCTGCAACTACCAGCTCAAATTAAACTCTGGGTGGAGGGATGCATTTTAAAGGCCCAGGGCCAGATGTACGACCGTTTTTTGCGGTCGCAGAGGGGTTTCAGACCCCTTTGCGACTGCAAAAAATGAGTTGGCCATGTACTATTCCTATTTTGCGAGTCGGAAATTATTTGCGACTCGCAAAATAGGAATAGCGAGTCGCTATTAGGAAGGGGCGTTCCGAGGGCATCCCTTCCTAATAGCGAGTCCTCCAGCTATGTATGACTCTTTTGCGACCTCAATTGCGGTCGCAAAACAGTCGCAGTTTACCACCCTTCTCAGAAGGGTGGTAAAGCACTCGCAAATGGGAAGGGGTCCCGAGCGGACCCCTTCCCCTTTGTGAATGCAGGGGAAAATATTTTTTAAGGGCAGGCAGTGGTCCCAGGGACCACTACCTGCCCTTAAAAAATTAAACGAAAACGTTTCATTTTTCTTTTTTAATGCATTCCGTTTTCCTTTAAGGAAAACGGGCTGCATTTAAAAAAAAAAACTGCTTTATTGAAAAGCAGTCACAGACATGGTGGTCTGCTGACCCCAGCAGGCCACCATCCCTGTGAGGCTGGCCATTCCCAATGGGGTCGCAAATTGCGAGTGGCTCATGAATATTGATGAGCCTCGCATTTTGCGACCCCATTGGGAATCGCTAACAGTGTCTCTGACACTGTTGTACATTGGATTTAGCGCCTCGCAATTTGCGACTCGCAATTTGTCGCAAATTGCGAGGCGCAAAATCCAATGGTCGTACATCTGGCCCTAAATGTCTTAAAAAGCACCTTTTCTCATGTGTGTTTTTGGTGGCAATTATGGAGAAGATCTGGCGATCACACTTCTGTTCTCCGTCTTCATCACTAATGGGGAAAACGGCTGTTGGATGTACTTAGGCTTTCCTGTTTTCAGTTTCTATTTAATATGAGATCCAGTGGGGTTTTTTCCAATGTTTGGCTAGTGTTTTCACACCAGTAAAAATCAATTCAGTGGTTATCAATGTTTACTCTTTTTTGCTCCTTAAAAATCAACGGGATGTTTTTTTTTCAGTGCTTATAAATACATTTCTTTATTTCCATACCTCAATCATTCCTTTCTTCATTTATGCTTCCCTTCTTTCCTGCTCCTAATTTCATTCTTTGATTTTTTTTCCTTGAATTTGCTCTTTCAAGTAACTTTTCATTATTTTTCTCAACTCCCTGCCTGTTTAATTTTCCAATACTCAAATTTCTCTCCCCAGCAGATCAGTCCCACACCATGCCAAGGATTTTCATGGTGGGAGAAACGTTTGCACCTCATTAAGTTTTGTTTGTAGCAAATGAAAGGTTAATGGCATCGATTTTTGCACCTTCTTGCTGCTTGGTTCTTCAGACAAATGTTAGTGGTTTGCTGAATTAAGATTGTCTGCTTAAGACATGAGATATATATATTGTGGGTTGCCCGGTTATTGCAAGCTAATTGTCAGACTAACTTATGCATTGCCATGAGACACCAAGAAAGAACTGGGCTAATAAATGTGTTATTTCTATTTCTGTCTATCTGGGCCTAATCCTGCTCTACATAACCACAGGTGAGAAGTCTGCTAAAGAATAAATATGATCTGTTAGGTATAGGGTAAACTGTGCTGCTGCACGAAGAAGCCTTTGAGGTGGTAAGGAAACTTTATGGCCCATATGATGTCTTTTACTTGTGCAGTTCAAATTGTGAATACAGTTTACTTTACATTGCTAGATCCTGTCTATTGGATTGTGCGTTTGTTTGGAACAGAACAAGGAGCACTGAGTTTTACCAAGCATGTGGTGGGCCTTTGTTTTTTTTAAAGCATTGTGGGGTCTGTCTTCCTGCAGGAAAGGTGTTCTAGTTCCACATGGTATTTTACCGTGTTTTGTGCAGTGTGCGTCTTCTAGTGCATGTTCCATCTTGGAGGAAAGAACAATAACAGATTAAATATTTTCATTAAATGTGGTCACAGCGGTTTATATAGGGGTGATGTTGCTTAATGACAAGCCTTGTTTCGGCACAATACGTTCCAAGCTTCATTTTGACACAGAGGCATTAACAATGAAAGTTGAAGTAGGTGATCCTAGGGCTGTGTCATGAATACATCCTACAGCATGGACTTTCTTTGGGCCTGGGCAAAGGCGCTCAAGGGGCTCATTAAATGGCTCATATAGGCATGCTTTTCAGGCCATCACCATATAAACAGCACTGTTGGGTGCAGTGTTTTATGAAAGAACATTGATTCTGTTTGTTGCTACAATCCTGATACCTGAACTTTCAGCAAGCAAAGTTATGTCCTGTTCTTGGTGAATTAGGACATCATGGAAGTACCACTTGCCCTGGACTAAGACTCTGCTTGGAGTTCAGCTGTGATCTTGCTGCTCACTGCAAAGCAAAAAGCACCAAACATTGAGCTGAAGCAATGTGAGGTGAACCATGCTTACAAAACAGGAGTGGAAATTGGTCCTGGTGTCGCGAGACCTTGCTGATGGTTACAATGGTATATTATGTGGCTTACCATGGCCCTACTGTGTTATAGTGGGAGACTCCATCACAGAAAGGCTCTTAGATTTAGGGGTTACATTTATACTGGTTAACATCCGAGGGCACCAAGGCAGACAAAGGGGGGGAAATCTGGTGCTTTCCAGTTTCTAATTAAAAGCAAAAAATCCCTTTGGTGGTGTTCTATCAGTTATAATTGGTTCTAAGTGAAAAACGGGAAACCATAGATATACTGAAGATATTTCCTCATATGAGTGTGATTTGCAAGCAGTCAATCACTTCCTTGCGTATGTTTTTGTTTATGGGATTTGTAGCGCGCACAGCTACTCAACAGAGTGTCCCGGCACGAGCCAGTGGAGAGCGGAACAGAGAAGAGAGCAGAGGGGAGAATAGATTAGATAAACAGGATAGTTTTAAGTTTCTTCCTAAAGAGGTTGAGATCCTGAATATTGCGTAGTTCCAGTGGAAGTTGGTTCCAGTCTACAGCTGCTCTATAGGCAAGGGAGCTGCCGCTCACCCTTTTCAGGCGGAACCTGGTAACATGAACCAAAAGCAAAGAGGATGAGCAAAGCTGCCTGGAAGGGACATAGAATCTGAAACGCTTTCTCAGGTAGATAGTTCCACGCCCATAGAGAGCTGCATGTGCCAAGATCAGGGACTTGAAAGTCACCCTCTCTTTCACTGGCTGCCAGTGTAAGTTACGCAGATATCACCTAATGCTGGACTTTTTCAGAATGTTAAGGAGCGTTCTGGCCGCGGCATTCTGCACGACCTGAAGCTTGTTCAGTAGGTAGCCGAGCAGGCCAGTATGTAAGGCATCAGCGTAATCCAAGCATGAGGTTATCAGTGCACGGATGACATTTTCCCTTGCCGGGATAGGGAGAAGAGGGAGGAACTTTTTTAAGGACTTCAGTGTGCCAAAGCATAACCCCATTAGCTTCTTAATCTGAGGGCTAAAGCTCAACTTCTCATCGAACCAGATCCCTAGGTTCTTTGTGGGTTGCCTTCGGGGGAAGGCATAGGGGATTCTTCTGGCCAGAGCGAGTTCAAAACTGCGGGGGAAACCTCCCGAAAAAGAGGATCTTGTTTTTTTCCTTGTTGCATCTAAGCTGGGCAGAGGAGAGCCAGCGAAAGACGGCTGACAGGCAGGATTTGACAGGGGAGGTGGAAGAGTCGTTTTTCTTCCAAGTGAAGAGGAGCTGCGTGTCATCCGCATAGGCAATGACTTTGGCACCGAGGTCTTCAGCCAACTGAATAAGGGGTGACATATAAATATTAAAGTGTTACAGCAAACAAATGATGGACGGAATGCTGACAATGCAAACATTCTCCCCCAGTCAAAAGATCTGGGTTAAATCCATCGTTCTTTTGCCCACTACGCCAATCCAGTTTGGACCCAGCCATATGCAAATCATTCTTGACCCTGTGCCCCATGGGAACAGTCCAGACCGAACTGCCTGGCCAGGTCCTCCCTGGACCTGAAACAAGCATCCTGGGACCGGTTTCAGGGTATGTCACCCTTCTTCAGCCAGGCTAGCTTGAATCCAGTGGCACAGTGAGCAAGGGACCAACGTCTGGGCATACCCATCCCTCTTAGGGCGAAAAGTGTTACAGCAAACAAATGATGGACGAAATGCTGACAATGCAAACATTCTCCCCCAGTCAAAAGATCTGGGTTAAATCCATCGTTCTTTTGCCCACTATGCCACCCCAGTTTGGACCCAGCCATATGCAAATCAGTCTTGACCCTGTGCCCCATGGGAACAGTCCAGACCGAACTGCCTGGCCAGGTCCTCCCTGGTCCGGAAACAAGCATCCTGGGACCGGTTTCAGAGTATGTCACCCTTCTTCAGCCAGGCTAGCTTGAATCCAGTGGCACAGTGAGCAAGGGACCCACGTCTGGGCATACCCATTCCACTTAGGGCGAAAAATGTTACAGCAAACAAATGATGGACGGAATGCTGACAATGCAAACATTCTCCCCCAGTCAAAAGATCTGGGTTAAATCCATCGTTCTTTTGCCCACTACGGCACCCCAGTTTGGATCCAGCCATATGCAAATCAGTCTTGACCCTGTGCCCCATGGGAACAGTCCAGACCGAACTGCCTGGCCAGGTCCTCCCTGGACTGGAAACAAGCATCCTGGGACCGGTTTCAGGGTATGTCACCCTTCTTCAGCCAGGCTAGCTTGAATCCAGTGGCACAGTGAGCAAGGGACCCACGTCTGGGCATACCCATCCCTCTTAGGGCGAAAAGTGTTACAGCAAACAAATGATGGACAGAATGCTGACAATGCAAACATTCTCCCCCAGTCAAAAGATCTGGGTTAAATCCATCGTTCTTTTGCCCACTACGCCACCCCAGTTTGGACCCAGCCATATACAAATCAGTCTTGACCCTGTGCCCCATGGGAACAGTCCAGAACGAACTGCCTGGCCAGGTCCTCCCTGGACTGGAAACAAGCATCCTGGGACCGGTTTCAGGGTATGTCACCCTTCTTCAGCCAGGCTAGCTTAAATCCAGTGGCACAGTGAGTAAGGGACCCATGTCTGGGCATACCCATCCCACTTAGAGCGAAAAGTGTTACAGCAAACAAATGATGGACGGAATGCTGACAATGCAAACATTCTCCCCCAGTCAAAAGATCTGGGTTAAATCCATCATTCTTTTGCCCACTACGCCACCCCAGTTTGGACCCAGCCATATGCAAATCAGTCTTGACCCTGTGCCCCATGGGAACAGCCCACAAAAAAACCGAAATCTCGGTTAAAGGACCTAGCTATAGTACAAAAAAGATCTTCCGCTCAGTGAGAGTCAGAAAAAGCAAAAAGGAGAAATGTCCTTTCTTGAGTCCCCTCACTCACCAGGGTTTCCCCATGGTGACATGCTTCATCATAGGGGCCATCCCAACCCGCTGCGGGTTGGGGCGTGCTACGACTTGCGACACTACGTAGGAGCACTTATTGTGAGTGACTATGTGTAGTGCGGTAATGAGAGTGGAGTGGGTGAATTAAAAATATCTAGCTAATGGGCGAAATAGATTTATTCTGGCTCCTAGCCGATATATTAAAATCGGGGTCGGTCTCTAGGGTTCCTGTCTACAATGGGTCAGGGGTCCCTAGTGGACGTCAACTAGTTTCGAGCTTCCCCAGTGCTCTTCTTCAGGACAAACAGGGTCCCGCCCTGTATTGTACCACTCCTAACGTGACCTAAAATAGGGAAAATGTGTGGTGCTGCAATTATTAAGCAGGCAAGGTTAATACATACGATCCAATGATCACGCAGTATCTGTAATAGAAATGAAAAAAGCATTATCGAGTACCACCTACTCCATGCGATGTAGGTGAATTCTTGAGACCGCAATGCAACAACTTCACTCAACCATGTGACCAATCACTAATCCATGGCGTCCTCTAAGCTCTCGCGTGCTTAACCGTGTCTGGCTAAGAAAGCTATTCACGCATTACTCAGACACATCAAGTCGTGACATGGTCAGTGCCTGGTGTAAGTTAAAAACAAAATGTCACCACGTGACATTACCCTTTAAAAACATGACGACCTTACGAAAATGATTATTTGTTTGTGGTCGTTCTCATAGTGAGCAATCAAAGGCATGCACAGCCGTTTTATGTCTTTCACGAATGCCGTGATGGTGATTAATGATGTGCGATAAATGGCAGAACCGCACCTGGACTGACACTGACAGACAATACGACGACAAAACTACATATATGGAGTGAAAAACATACTGATTAGATAGCACGAATGTGCTTCATGGTCTCTGAGGGATCTGGGTTAAATCCATCATTCTTTTGCCCACTACGCCACCCCAGTTTGGACCCAGCCATATGCAAATCAGTCTTGACCCTGTGCCCCATGGGAACAGTCCAGACCGAACTGCCTGGCCAGGTCCTCCCTGGACTGGAAACAAGCATCCTGGGACCGGTTTCAGGGTATGTCACCCTTCTTCAGCCAGGCTAGCTTGAATCCAGTGGCACAGTGAGCAAGGGACCCACGTCTGGGCATACCCATCCCACTTAGGGCGAAAAGTGTTACAGCAAACAAATGATGGACGGAATGCTGACAATGCAAACATTCTCCCCCAGTCAAAAGATCTGGGTTAAATCCATCGTTCTTTTGCCCACTATGCCACCCCAGTTGGGACCCAGCCATATGCAAATCAGTCTTCACCCCGTGCCCCATGGGAACAGTCCAGACCGAACTGCCTGGCCAGGTCCTCCCTGGACCGGAAACAAGCATCCTGGGACCGGTTTCAGGGTATGTCACCCTTCTTCAGCCAGGCTACCTTGAATCCAGTGGCACAGTGAGCAAGGGACCCACGTCTGGGCATACCCATCCCACTTAGGGCGAAAAGTGTTACAGCAAACAAATGATGGACGGTCCTAGGATGCTTGTTTCCAGTCCAGGGAGGACCTGGCCTGGCAGTTCGGGCTGGACTGTTCCCATTGGGCGCAGGGTCAAGACTGATTTGCATATGGCTGGGTCCAAACTGGAATGGCATGGTGAGCAAAAAAACGATGGATTTAGGCCTAGATCTTTGTACTGGGGTGAATGTATGACATTGTTCTGCATTCTGTGGATCAATTGTTGTTTTTGCATTTGTCACCCTGAGTGGGACGGGTATGCCCAGACGTGGGTCCCGTGCTCTCCATGCCACTGGAGTCAAGCTATCCTGGCTGATGAGGGTTGAAAGCCCGAAACCGGTCCTAGGATGCTTGTTTCCAGTCCAGGGAGGACCTGGCCTGGCAGTTCGGGCTGGACTGTTCCCATTGGGCGCAGGGTCAAGACTGATTTGCATATGGCTGGGTCCAAACTGGAATGGCATGGTGAGCAAAAACGATGGATTTAGGCCTAGATCTTTGTACTGGGGTGAATGTATGACATTGTTCTGCATTTTGTCCATCAATTGTTGTTTTTGCATTTGTCACCCGAGTGGGACGGGTATGCCCAGACGTGGGTCCCGTGCTCTCCATGCCACTGGAGTCAAGCTATCCTGGCTGATGAGGGTTGAAAGCCCGAAACCGGTCCTAGGAAGCTTGTTTCCAGTCCAGGGAGGACCTGGCCTGGCAGTTCGGGCTGGACTGTTCCCATTGGGCGCAGGGTCAAGACTGATTTGCATATGGCTGGGTCCAAACTGGAGGGGCATGGTGAGCAAAAAAACGATGGATTTAGGCCTAGATCTTTGTACTGGGGTGAATGTATGACATTGTTCTGCTTTCTGTCCATCAATTGTTGTTTTTGCATTTGTCACCCCGAGTGGGACGGGTATGCCCAGACGTGGGTCCCGTGCTCTCCATGCCACTGGAGTCAAGCTATCCTGGCTGATGAGAGCTGAAAGCCCGAAACCGGTCCTAGGATGCTTGTTTCCAGTCCAGGGAGGACCTGGCCTGGCAGTTCGGGCTGGACTGTTCCCATTGGGCGCAGGGTCAAGACTGATTTGCATATGGCTGGGTCCAAACTGGAATGGCATGGTGAGCAAAAAAATGATGGATTTAGGCCTAGATCTTTGTACTGGGGTGAATGTATGACATTGTTCTGCATTCTGTCCATCAATTGTTGTTTTTGCATTTGTCACCCCGAGTGGGACGGGTATGCCCAGACGTGGGTCCCGTGCTCTCCATGCCACTGGAGTCAAGCTATCCTGGCTGATGAGGGTTGAAAGCCCGAAACCGGTCCTAGGTTGCTTGTTTCCAGTCCAGGGAGGACCTGGCCTGGCAGTTCGGGCTGGACTGTTCCCATTGGGTGCAGGGTCAAGACTGATTTGCATATGGCTGGGTCCAAACTGGAATGGCATGGTGAGCAAAAAAACGATGGATTTAGGGCTAGATCTTTGTACTGGGGTGAATGTATGACATTGTTCTGCATTCTGTGGATCATTTGTTGTTTTTGCATTTGTCACCCCGAGTGGGACGGGTATGCCCAGACGTGGGTCCCGTGCTCTCCATGCCACTGGAGTCAAGCTATCCTGGCTGATGAGAGCTGAAAGCCCGAAACCGGTCCTAGGATGCTTGTTTCCAGTCCAGGGAGGACCTGGCTTGGCAGTTCGGGCTGGACTGTTCCCATTGGGCGCAGGGTCAAGACTGATTTGCATATGGCTGGGTCCAAACTGGAATGGCATGGTGAGCAAAAGATGGATTTAGGCCTAGATCTTTGTACTGGGGTGAATGTATGACATTGTTCTGCATTCTGTCCATCAATTGTTGTTTTTGCATATAAATATTAAAGAGCAGAGGGCTCAGTACCGACCCTTGCGGTACCCCTGTGGTCAAAAACTGGGGGGAGGCAAAATATGGAGGGATCCAGATTTGCTGTGTTCTGCCCTCCAGATAGGATTTCAGCCACTGCCAAGCAGACCCTGATACTCCAATTTCCTGAAGACGAGCAAGGAGCAGGGAATGCGGCACGGTGTCGAATGCGGCCGACAGATCAAGTAGTACCAGCGCAGCTCTGCCTCCTGCATCCAAAGTTTCCCGGATGGCCTCAGAGACTTCTACCAGAGCCGTTTCAGTGCTATATGAGGCTCTGAAGCCAGATTGAGCCGGGTGGAGAAAACCATTTTGTTCGACATATTCCGACAGCTGTTTATAAACCAGCTTTTTGCTCGCTTTTGCCACAGTAGGGAGGAGGGAAATAGGGCGATAGCTGGAGGGGAGATTAGGGTCCATGGGAAAGGTTTTTTCAGCACAGGGATGATTTTTGCCTGTTTCCAGGCTGGTGGAACTGTGCCTGATGTCAAAGATAGATTAAGTAGTAAGTTCAGCTCTGGGTTGATCACCTCTGCGGCCCTAGCAAGTAATTTGGCCGGACAGGGGTCAGAAGGCGAGCCAGATTTCAAGGCGCTAAGGGCTGCTAAGGAGTCTTGCCTGGATATAACATCGAAAGCTAGCAGAGTAGCAGACGTGGCAAGGGGCGATCGGTCAGAAGGAGAACTCGCCACTGGCTGGCAATTACCAGTATCAAAACTTGACTGAAGTGTCCGGACCTTGTTGGTGAAGAAATTAGAAAGTTCCTCACACCAGGCGAGCTATGGGGGGTGAGTGCTAGACTCTGCTATATTGGAGAGAAAGCTTTGCACAATGTTAAAAATGTCTTTGGCGTTGTTACCCAAGTGGGCAATACGCTCTGTGTAATATAGGCTTTTAGCATGAGCAATGGAGGCGTAGTACGACTTTTGAGCCTGTCTCAGGGCTGTCTTAGGACAGTACTCCTGTCTCCATTTGCGTTCTAATCTTTTGCAATGCTGTTTCTGAGCTTTCAGGGAGCAGGAAAACCATGGCTTGGAAGGAGGGTTCCTAGGATACCTGCGTCTGGTATCTGGAGTAAGGTACTCTACGGCCTGGTGGATCCACTAGGTGAAATTTTTTAGGGCATCAGTCAAATCATTGGCTAGGGCCGGACGTGATTCCACTAGGGCGAGACTGAAGGCCGCTGGGTCGATTCTATGGGTTGGTATCCTTTGGTGACTGGAGCAGGACCAAGTTAGCTTAGGACTATTTTCGACTTGCCAAGAAAAGTGGATCAGGAAATGATCTGACCAGGTTACCGGTAGGGGATGCTCTACTGTAATCGGGAAGTTGGAGCAGATCAAATCCAGCATGTGCCCTCCCCGGTGAGTAGGTGAGCTAACCCATTGTTGAAGCTCGGCGAGTCTCAGGGAGTCAAGAAACTCCTGAGTGTCCCCTGCTTCACAGATATCCATATGGATGTTGAAGTCCCCGAGCAGTACAAAATGAGAGTACCGTAGAGCTTGCGGGATAATTAACTCAGTTTTAAGGAAAGGGCCAGCCAGACCGGGGGGCCTATAAGCCAAGATACCTCCCAACGAGAGCTGAGGGGAGATGGTGATACAGAAGTCAAGGACTTCTCCCTCTCCTAGCTCCCCTATCTCATTGCGCTGGAAATTCCAATTTTCCTTAAACACCACTGCCACTCCGCCCCCTCTCCCAGAATGTTGATCAACTCTTGAAATTTTGAAGCCATCAGAATGGCCAATTCAATCACTGGGCTAGAGTTGTTGGTTAGCCAGGTTTCAGTAATGAACAGTATGTCAAGGTGAGGTGAGCCTGTGAGTGTTTGGCGACCGAACGTGCATTGATCAAAGCTGCTCATATTGTATGCTCCCTATTGCAATCACTCGAGACATTGGTAAGGGGGGGGAGGTAGGCAGGCCTTGGGGATAGGCAGAATTTACAGTGGTTACATACAGAGGGCAAATTAGTTATGACATCCCACCTAATAGACCCATTACACACCAAGGGTTCGAGAGATAACAATTCATCCCTGCCATATACAGCACGCACCAGTTTACTGTGAGAGCTGACTCGGGCAGCATGGCTGGCGCTGGCTGCTGCCGGGATGCTGACAGGCGCAGACGGGCTTGCCTTTGGTGCGCCTTCGGCAAGCCAGCGGTGCTCCCGTTGCGCGCGTCCACGCAGCGCTCTTCTTTAAGTGTGGTTGCTTTTGGACGACTAGAGCACACACGAGCCAAAATGGCGTCTCTAGTCATCCCAACAATGGCAGAGCTACGGGTCGGGAGAGAGACTCTCCCTCCTCCGCAATCAGGAAGGAGCAACAGGTGAGTGGAACACAGAAATCAGTGATAAAATGTTTAAAATCAAACTAATGAATTAAAACAGCGAAAGGATTATAGCAGCAGTTTAGGAGCAAGTCAAATTCAAGTTAGGCAGTACTGCAAAATTTAACTGCACTTAGGAATGAAAGCAGGTGCTGACAACGACCCACACGTGAGTCAATGAATCCAGCACCAGAAAAGCAGCACTGAAATAGGTGGCATCAGACCTGCTGCACCACACTACCTAGGTTCATCTTCAGTGCTCCGAGGCCAGATTTTAAGATTTTTACCCTTCAAAGAAAACAGTCAATATTTTTGACACATGTATTTGTAATCCTCTTTATTCCCTCTCCTATTTTCTTGTATTTTAATATTTTAGCAATTTATTTTTATATATATTTCTAGATTTGCTTAACGTTTGCATCTTGTATTTAGAGTGTTCATAAACATGATATTCTCACGTATCCGCAATATCTTGGATCTGCTTGGGCATTCTCTGGGAATTGCCATGATCCCTTGGGCTGAGACTTATGCAGTGGAAACCCTGCTTGCTCTACCCCTTCTTTTGTGGACTCAGATCAGATCATGGTTCCAGCTTCAGTGGGGTTTATGACGGTGAGCAAAGGAGATTCTACAATTTTCTTGCAGCTGATGGCTGTATTAGTAGTGTACCAGCAGCAAGGAGTGGAAGCTTCTAGGTTGACACGAGTGGGGATTCTTCTGACGAAAGTGTGACAATGAAGGATGCCACCCTCTCCTTGACCTGCCTGCTGGTATCCCCTAAAGCTTAGGGTATCTACGAAATCCGGGATCAGTAGCCCAGGTAGGACTCACTTGGGTAACTAAATAGGTGTTTAACTCATATTAATACCTAGGGTCCTTTGGACACCTAGCTCTATACGATAGGGATCCACTAGCCGTGACGAATGCCCCAGACCTATTAGGCTAATTATTGAGGGCAGAAACATGTTTGCAAGAAAAGGACGGGCTTGAGTCATTGTACTCTGTGATACCCGTCATTAGATTGGTTTTTAGCATACCTAGCGTCCTCACAAATAAAGGTGATCACTAAGGAACCCATAGGTATTTTTAATGGAGTTGGATCCTGTTTCTGTCTGGTAGTTTTATTTAAGAACTCCTTCCTATCGCCAAGTCTTCGCGGAGGTTGAGTCTGCACTGGTCGTATCATGTTACCAGGGTGGGGAGGGGATGCCGATAATGAAGCATGACACTATTATGTGTGTGAGACATCCTCTTCATTAAGGATGGCCTTCCCGTTTTAAACGGCCTCACGGTACTTAAAGTAGGAGGTGCTTGACCCGATCCGGGGTCTTGTGCTTTTTCGGATCCCACCGGCACGCTACCTCATTGTAGTTTGCGGATGTATTAGTAGACACTTTGCAAGTTGCCAGTCCTCATCCCTAATCATTTATGTTGAGCATAAGGTGAGCAGAGGTCATTTTAGATGTTGAGCATAAGGTGAACAGGGATGGTTTTAGACCATTCATGAGAATTCCATAAGTAACAAGTGCTCAGACTTCTGGGTAGATCGGCTATAACTAAGATGGTGGTATTGCCCCGCTGTCTATATGTTATGCAAAATTCACTTTACATGATCCCCCGTGGATATTTCCGTGAACTCGATAGTCTCCTGGTGGAACTGCTTTGGTCCATGAAACGTAAAAGAATAGGACTTCATATGCTACAACAGCCCTGGGAGAGAGGGGGCATAGGGCTTCCAAATTTAGGTACTATTACTTCGCAGAACACCTCCAGCATGCAATCCATTGGCTTGACGAGGGGGATAATTGGGAAAAACGTTTGCTGTACCCCTAAGATCGGAAACAGGGTTTGCTGGAGCTCCTAATGCTAGGGGCCCGCATTCCAGAAACCTACTCCTTTTTAATTAGACAGCTGGGCTGCATTTGGTAACCGTGTGGTTGTGATGGTTCTACGTAGGGTCCCATATGCCCGTGACATGCCGATCTGGGCAATTAAACCCTTTGCAGACATAGAGCAAACTATGTCAGTGAGAAAGTGGAAGATTGGCGGGTGCGAGGTACTAGGGGACTTGTATCTCGGAAGCCAATTTATAACCCGTGAAGACGGGATGTAGTCATTTGTCCTTGGCTCAGGTCAGTATCTCCAATATAATAAGATGTCAGCCACTGCTCATGGACTCTGGCCTAACTTCCCAGAGGAGCCGCCCCTCTCTCAGACGCTGGCCAGACTACTAGGCATGACGGGAGGTGGGAAATTTATAACCCTTTTATACAGAGCGCTGTGTGAAGATACTCCGCTAATCATTCCTAAAGCCCATACCAGATGGGAGAAAAGATTGGCGCAAGAACTTACCCTGCGAGATTGCCAAAAGATCCATGAAGGAGTCCGCAAAATCTGTACCAATGCCCAATTTAAATTAGTCCAGTATAAGTATGTTCATCAACTATATATTACCTCTAAGACTCTACATGCTATTTATCCTACCCACCCGATGAATGCCCAAGGTGCAGGGCCTCTGAATCGGATTTCCTACATATGGTCTGGCAGTGTACATATATTACACTATACTGGAGAGAGGTCTTACAGACAATTAAACATGCTACAGGCTGGGAATTTGAGGGTACCCCTAGCGAGGTCTTGCTGGGCTTGCTCCTGGCCCCAGTAAAAAAGAAGCTCAGCCACAAATTTCTGACTCTGGGATTAGTACTAGCTAAACGACGCATTGCAATCAAGTGGATGAATGTGAGTCCACCAACGCAAGGTGAATGGCTCCGTGACATGCTGGAATGGCAACAGCTGAGGAGATCAGAATGAAGCACGTGAGAAAAGACGCAAAGCGGAAATGCAATAGGTCTAGGCAAGATGGCGGCTGTGTGAAGCTCTGCGATACACCACCCTTCAATGACTCCCCGGTTGTGCCAGTTAAACATGTCCTAAATGGCTTTCCTTTACCTACTGTATCAGTGGAAGAGATTATTGAGGAGAGCGCCTGAAAAATCGGAAAGAACTACTTACCCGCTGGTTCGGGCGGCTTGGAGATTCCTTTTGGCGGCGGACAGCAGCGGCTGGCGTTCTTGGCGGGCTGGGATGCCGCCGAAGCTCTCTAAACCTCAGAGGGACCGAGGAGATGCCGGTGCGGCGAGCGGTGGGACGGGGGTGGCCGGGGCTCGGCGTGGTCCTCCTGGTTCCCGAGGGGTGTCGAGCGCAAGGAGAGGAGGAGACGCTGCAACTGTAGCAACTGTAGCGGCAGCGGCAGCAGGAAGTATGGAGGCAGCCCCTTCCAGACTGAGGGATGGAGGTCTGCGTTCAGATGAGGAGGCGGGCTCTGTCTGTTCCTGACAAGCAGCGGTGATTCCAGGAATGTTCATCGGCCGAATGAAGATTCAGGAGAATGTGGCTGAGTCTGTAGTAGGGGCGGCTCTAAGCACGGAGGACTTTTCTTCACTTGCAAGTGTAAGTGGCTCACTACCCTCAGATATATCATGTGCGGGACAAGGAGATACTCCCCTGGGAGAATCACAGCAATTGGAGATTGGTACGGGGGCAGTGAGCTTGGTGACTGAGGGGCAGGAATTGCCCTCTAACGAGAATTTGATCTTTAGGCTTCCTTACTTACAGAGCGGGACCATAGGGACACCGGAGGAGGGAGATACATTTTTTTCGGTAAATGAAGATTCTGAGCTGTCTATTGGTAGCAGCAATGCTATATCTATTCTAGAAGATTCAGAGGGTGGGTCAGATAGCTCAATATCCAACCCTAGCACGCAAAAACGTCTTCCCACTTTGGTACGCCGGAATAGTAAAAAAGGGGGAAATATCCAGAAGGCAATCCTTACGGATTCAGATCAAAGCCAGTCCGGGCAGCTGAAATGGGACTATTCCACTACGCATATGGGCAGTGATTTTGGAGGGACACCGGTCTATCAGGGGCAGGACGAGATCTTATTGAAACCCGCAGCAGGGTTCCACCCTCAATGGATCTGATTTATTCAACCCTTAAGCAGATACAGTCGGAAGCCCGTCAGGAACATAAAAGGGCGCATCATGCGACTAAGATGCTACAAGGAGCTATTCGAAAAATAACCAAAACCTGTAGTGAAATTGTGGAAAGAACCACAGTATTGGAAGAGAAAGTAGGGACGTTAGAGTCTGGGGTTGGGGGTATCACCCAACAAATTTCTTCAAATGAATCCAGGATGACGGACGTCATGTGGAAGTTGGAAGACTTTGAGAACCGCCAGAGGCGTAATAACCTTAGATTGCTAGGTATTCCAGAAAAAGCGGAAGGGGAGGACATTAGAGGCTTTGTACTTCGGTTATTGAAAGGAGGTTTTCCCGAGCTGGCACATTGGGATTGGGATATTGAAGTACAACGCGTCCATCGCTTTCCTCTCATGCTTAGAAAAAAAAAGGGATTGAGCGACGCGAATGATAAACCCAGAGCCATTTTTATTTTTTTGGGCAATTTTCTGTTACGGCAGGCGATTTTTGAGAAGGCTCGCCCGGAAGCTAGGCGATCTGCTGAGGGGCATTCGTTCTTTGTTAGGCCGGACTTCTGCCACACGACGGTTGAGAGGAGGTGGAGGCTGCGCCAGCTTATCACTCCCTTTCAGAAGGTGGGCTGTGAGGTCTATTTGTTGAGCCCTGCTCGCCTTAAAGTCATCTATCGAGGAAACATCAGGGTTTTTTCTTCTGAGGTTCAAGCTCAAGATTTTTTACGAGAGATATCAGCGGTCACCCAGTAGGATGCTTTGGGTTTTTCTGGACGATGTATCTGGACAGTAATGTCAGTTAATATTTTCTGGGTTTTTTTTGGTCTTGTAGGTGTAGTCTTATGGGGGAGCGTGAAGGGTGGTGGTGGGAAGCAGATCCATGCAGAAGGCATCACAAGGGTCTTCGGACCTTTCTTGCCTTAATGTGGGGTGGGAGGGGGAGGGTTTCTGGGGTGGGGTTCTCGGGGGGCCGGCTGGTCAATTGGGTAGAAATAGTTGCAAGGGTTTGAGTATTGGCAGAAAGAGACGAAAAATTTCGACTGAACAATAGGGAATTTAATTATTAAAAATGGCAAGAGGTAATGTTAGAATTGCTTCGATCAATATTTGTGGGCTGAATTCTTTACTTAAAAAGCGCAGAGTTAATATTGATATCCAGTATTTGAATGCAGATATAGTATGTCTCCAAGAGACACATATCGAAGCCGGGAGACAAAAGGCTGTGGAATTAGATGGCTACCAGCTGGTGTCCTTTACAACTCAAGATACTCGTACTAAGGGGGTAGCCATTATGGTTCGCAGGGGAAAAAGCCTGTGCTTTCCACGTTCCAAAGCAGATCATTTGGGTAGATGGGCAATAACGGTGTGCAAGGCAGACAATCTCTTGTTTACGTTTTATGGCTCTGTGTTCGATGACCCTGTTGTGTTTAATTGGTTGGATCAGGAACTGGTCGCATGGCCACTGCCAATAGTTCTAGGGGCGATTTTAATTTAAACCTGAGCGGCAATGCTATTAAATTGGGACCTAGGCTATATAGGGGTCGTAAGCCCAAAGTCTTTAATTCTTTATATAATGTATGTAAGACTCATGGACTAATGGATGTTTGGGCTTCACAAGAACCTCAGGATCCGGGTTTTACCTTTTTTCAGCCCCACATCAGACACATGCTAGGCTCGATTATTTTTTGTTTCTCAGAGTCTCTCGACTAAGTGCCAGATTTTTAGACTCCCACGGGTTATGTCGGACCATAACCCGCTAATTTTAGAGTTTTAATTTCAAGCCTCAAGGAGTGAGGTCCCACGTTGGACATTTGACAGGGCACTGCTCTACGATCAGGGATACATTGAGCATATGAGAGCGTGGATTCCCAGATTTATCTCGGAAAATAGGGGTAGTGCCTGGGTTGATATTGTGTGGGATGCCCTGAAAGCAGGGATAAGAGGTGAGACTAACAGGTTTGGATGGCAGTCCCAGAAGTCTAGCAAACTTCGTATGCAGGAACTTTACACTAAATTAGGAGAGGCAGAGACACAATTAGTGGGAACTGTGTTAAATGGGGGTGATGTGGGACAGGCGCAAGTATGTGTAGCTCTTGCTAAATCTAAGATATTGGAAGTATCTACTAAGAAGGCAGCGGGGAAGTATACTGCCTGGCGTTCTAAAATGTACGAGTGCAGTGAGAGAATAGGACACTTGCTGGCAGTCCGTATTAGACAACGGGTGACACAGGGGGCAATTCTTGCAATTGAGGATCCTCAATTCGGGATGGTCTTAGAGGCTTCTGATATTCGTAGGGCCTTCCAGCGGTTCTATCAACAGTTGTACACGGAAGAATCTATTGGGAGTAACCAGGAAATTCATGATTATCTGGCTAACATCACAGGGGAGAAATTAACTAACGAGGAAAGGGAAGCATTAGAGGTACCTATTACAGCTGAGGAAATTGTGAGTGTTATTAGCTCTCTGGCTAATGGGAAGGCGGCTGGTACCGATCTCATCCCGGGTGAATTTTACAAGAAATTTGCTCCCTGTCTCTTGGATTTAATGGTTGAGGTTTTTCTTGGAGCCCAGGCTGGCCAAAGAGCACCAGAGTCATGGGGATCGGCCAATATAGTGGTTTTTCCTAAAAAATGGAAATCCGTCAAAGAGCTTGGGTCTTATCGACCAATAACATTAATTAACTGTGACATAAAAGTGTACTCCAAGATTTTGGCCAATCGATTAGCAGGGGTGATCAAGAATCTAGTCTCATCTATCCAACATGGGTTCGTCCCTGGTAGGAGTACAATTGATCATGTCCGGAGAGTAATAGCTCTTTTTGATGAGGCAGGGATTACAGGAGACCCTATCGGGCTGATTCTGCTAGATGCGGAGAAAGCCTTTGATAGGGTCTCCTGGCCTTTTTTATGGGCAACACAAGAGAGTAGAGGGCTGGGCATGGGCTTCATCAAGGCGGTGGCCGTAATGTATAAGAATCCGGTGGCCAGGATCGCACTTATGGGCGATTTGTCAGGGCCAGTGTCAATCAGCCGGGGGACACGTCAGGGGTGTCCATGTTCCCCCCTATTGTTCGCTTTATATATAGATCCTCTGATTCAAAAACTGGCAAACAATAATAACATCTTAGCTATACACAGTAAAGGAGGGAGCACGAAGATTCTGGCATATGCCGATGATCTCGCTATCTTGACATCCAATCCACTTAATGCGTTAGCCGAAATTGAAAAAGAGGCATGGGCTTTCGGGCACATCTCGGGATATCGACTCAATTCTAATAAAACCCTTGTCATTGTTAGCAAGGGCCTTCAGATTAATGATTCTCGGGTTGTGCAGAAGGCAACGTATCTTGGGATTGAAATCGGGGCTGATGTGTCCAAAATTGCTGAAATGAATCTGGATCCATTGGTCCCGAAGTTTAAGGCAGAATTTAATCGAATTGATAATCTTAAATTGACGCTGGTCGGTAGATGTAATATTATCAAGATGGTTTTTCTGCCGAAAATATTATATATTTTCAGGGCTATTCCGCTGGCCATTAATAATTCCTGGTTCAAATCTATGAATTATTTGTTCACAAAATTTCTCTGGGCTAACTGTCGTCCCCGGAGAGCATTAAAATTTATGACGCTCCCGAAGGATAGAGGCGGTTGGGCAGTTCCCAATCTTTTGTTATATCATTGGGCTGCTCTACTTCTCAAAATGGAGAGTCTTATAAGGGTTGGAGCCGATCAAGGTTCGGAGGGCACGCCAGATCAATCAATTTATGATTTGTTATTGGTGTCAGAGGCTAGGGGCTGCTTGGGACAGCATACTGATTTTAAGTATTACAAACGGGTCAAATTTAAGACGTTGATGTGTGCTTTTAAAATCTGGACTTCAGTCAGAAAAAGATTAGGCATGGGCCTCATTCATGCCTATACTCCACTTTATGGTAATAAGTCGTTTCCAACTATTTTCAATGATGGGTATATGAAAACCTGGCAGGATAAGGGTATTATGATGGTTGGAGATATTATGGATGAGACAGGGATGAGGACTTTTGATGCAATTAAGGATTCTTTTGAAATTGACAACCGACAATTTTTCAAATATCTCCAAGTGAGAGATTTCTTAGGGAGGAAAGTAGGGGGCAGTAGCGGCTTTGCTCGAATAGGTCTAGTGGAACTGCTCCTTAAGGGATCAGGTACCCTTGGTGTTATTTATAAGAGGCTCAACGAGAATATGAAGGACGATCTATCTAAGCATAGTGATCGTTGGCAGGAGAGATTTTCTGTTAGTTCGGGGAACCAGAAGAGGCTCTTTATATGGCCCAAACTTCTTTTATTGCTGCTAATCTTCAACTGCAATATTTTAAGACCTGGTTCAACTTATATATAACGCCAGAGAAGATCTCAAAATGGGGCGGGGATGTGGGCTCTACCTGTCCTCGGTGTAAGCTTGTAGGCTGACATTGTGCATATGTTTGCTACCTGCCCCGATCTGGTTGAGATCAAGCGGGAAGTGGGTGCAATGTTAGAATCTCAGATAGGACAGAGAATTGAGATGACATCGCAGCTGATTGTACTAGGGTTGAGTTGCCCTCAACTAGCCGGTCGGGTTCGGACTTTTCTTTTTATTGCAATGACTGTTTTTAGGCTCTGTCTAGCTACTCACTGGCTCGATCCTGTGCCACCCCCAAGCCAACAATGGCTGGGTAGATTCTTGGCAGTTTTTAGGCTGGAAACTGCAGTATATGCTAGAAAGGGGCCGAGAGCCAGTGCTAAGGGGAGGGAAATTTGGGCCCCTCTCCTAAGATGGGTCGGACAATCTGAGCGATGAGGATGATGATGATGGCGATAGGTGATAAGTATATATATGGGTTATTAGGGCTTATCAATATCATGACATATCTAGGATTGCAGCAAGAGGATGTCGGGGTCTATATGTATATATATATGTATATGTATATTTGCTCTGCCTGTGAGTGTTTCTTCCTTTTTTCTTTTTTTTGTTTTCTTTCTGTTCTCTCTTGTTTCTCATTTAAAGGGATATGGTTTTTTTTCTTTCTTTTGTTTTTTTCTTGGCTTTCTGCCGCATTGACCAGCCGGGGGTGGGTGGGGGAGATAGTCCAGGGTGGGGGAGGGGGTTTCCCGGGGAGTGTTTATGGTCGGTTTCATATGTGTGGTTTTTTCTGGTTTGTTTCGTCTAAAATTCAATAAAGAATTTAAAAAAAAAAAAAAAAAAAGAAAAGACGCAAAGCTAGAAGATGACTTGAGGGCATGGAGGCAGATGTACGCAGAACTGCAGACGGGGCAGAAAAACCCAGATATACAACACACAGACAAATAGCAGACTACGGTATCCTACACACAGCACCCATACCAACCAGTGCTGAGCGCTGAACAATGACCATAAGATATAATACAGAAAGACCATATTTATATTGTACTCCTACCAGGAAACTAATCGTATCTGACCTGTTATACTGCTATGTTCCTACTAAATAACTTTTGTCCAATTGTTTTCTGTTATTATCTGAGTTTAGCCTAAGTGGATGTGGGGAGGGGGGACGGGATGAATAGACGATTGAAGCTGGTACATCTGAAATCTTGAACAAGTATTGTGTAACTACGTGAAATCCAAGGTAACGAGGTATTAACATTGAAAAACGAATAAACATGATTTAAAAAACAAAAAAAGTAACAAGTGCTCAGATTCTAAACCCCCAGTTGCACACTTAGACCCTCCCTCGCCTGTACCCATGGAATAAGTCAACAGACCTGCAGAGGCCTCTATCATGACGTGGCAGGTATTGTGAGTGGGGCATATGCACAAGAGACTTATGGGAACCGTGAAGGAGTGCAGGATGCATGAGAGCATGGATCAGCCTTTCCGAATGGATGGCAGAATGCCTTGGATGGCATAGGGCTTGAATTCAGAGCTACTGACAGATTCTTCATTCTTCTCTTTCAGATGTTGGAGTGAGAATGTCCACATGGGTGTTTGGTGGATTATCCGGGCTCCCATTGTAGCAATTGTGGTGGTAAACATGTTGTGTTTTGACCATACTGCTTCTCCACCTCTCTTGATCATTTCACTGTTCTGCATTTCTCTGTTCACTATCATATCTCTTTCTTGTCCCTGCATGCCCCTTAGTCTCTCTCGAATCCTAATCACTAAGTCTCACCTCCTCTCTTTCTTGTCTTGTCTCTTGTTTCACTACCTCTTTTTTCTTGTCCTATTGTCTCTCTGCATTTCTTTCACCACACCATTGGTTAGTAAAATTTTTACATGAGCAACATCCCTTTGGATGTCTGGTCCATGCAGCCTATAGTGATGTTATTGTCTGCTCTCTCTTTCCAGAACCCAGACTAACATCATTGTAGCTGGGGGTTCTTTGTTCTTCATCTCACATAAATCTACGGGGCATTGAAACTATGCAATGTGTCCTTGAATAAGTCTGAACTCTGTGATTCCAGAAGACAAAATGAGGAAACTAAAAAATACGTAAAACATAACATCACCACCAACAGTAAGGAGAGCACAACAAACAAAAACAAATACTGGCAATGCCAATAAGTCTGGCTTTGATGTGCTCCACCCTGCACTCACATAGGCACACTGCTCCCTCTGCATTCACACCCCTCCCCTGCACGCACCACTCCCCCTGCGTTAACAAAGGTACATAGACCCCTGCACATACACACACAGGCATATACAGACAGCCCATGAGCGAACACACAGACACCCTCCCTGCACTGGCCCACCAAAGGCATCCCCTGCTCTGACCCCCTACAAACATCCCTAGTACTCATCCCCTAAAAACAGACCTTGCACTCAATCCTTGAATCAACAGACACACAGCCAAGACTTACCCTGTACAGAGACTCACACACCGTTCCCCTGCACTCACACAGACACCCCCTGAACTCACACTAAGTCATACCCTACACCAGTGCTTTAAATGGGAAAAAATAAGTGCAGGTACTCATTAAAATGAGCTAGATGTGTAGTGAGGGGCGGGGCTAAAGGCAAGAAATGATGATACTTAACGACTTCTATATTAGTTGCAGCACATACCAAAACACGTGAGAAATGTGTTTATATAAACAAAGCAAGTTAACTCATTACACAAAATGAAAGAGAAATGCTATAATATGTTAACATTTCCTTTTTTTGCAATAGTTGCACCTTCTTAATGCCATACTGTTAATTGCTGTTGTTTGGCACAATACTATATATTTTTCAGCACATGAGTAGGAAGAAACTGAAAATACCCCCACTTCGAACCAAAGCTCTTATGGCACAAAGCAAATGAAGCAAATCATCATGACCCTCCCTAGAAGAGATCTCTTGTCTCTTCCATCGATCTATCCGTTCATCCTTTCATCCTACCATTTACCTGCTGATGTCCACCATTTAACCTTTACATTCTGTCGTCTATTTAGTCTTTCATCCATCATTCAGTTTTTCACCATGCCGTCTGTCCACCCTTCATATACAAACCTATCCATCCAACTCAAAACCTATCCATTCATCTTTTCACTCATCCATCTCTTTATCCACCCTTTCGCTCATTCATCAATCCTTTCGCTCATCTATCCATCAACCCTTTCACTCCTTTATTCCATCCACCCTTTCATTCCATCCACCTTTTCACTCAATCCCTCCTTTCACTCATCCATCCTCCCTCCCTTTCATTCATCCTCCCTCCCTTTCATTCACCCATCCAATCTTTCACTTATCCACCCATCATCCGCCCTTTTATCCAATCATCCACCCCCTTTCACCCAGCCATCCATGCTTTCACTCATCCATCCATCTATTCATCCAATCATCCATACATCCACCCTTGTTCACTCATCCATCCACTCACTCACCCACCCACCAACCCTCCCTACAATGCTATTTATGAATCTTTGTCGCCGAGCAGACATACACACAAAGTGCCACCCATTTTCTTTAAAATACCTCCTGAGAGTGTTTTGATTGTCTCTCTCTTTCTCTCACTTTTTTCTTACAAAAACAGGCATACGAATGCAGGCAAACACACAAACATAAGCAGGCACACAAAAGACTTGGGTATGATGAAAGCCATGTTATACTCTTCACCTACCATGGCTATTTTAATTGCCACCAGGGCCGGACTGGCCGTAGCCTGATTGCCACTGCCAGGGGACTGCCATGATTCCTGTGTTTGCACAAATGCACAGGATAGTGTGACTGTGATTGACAGCACAGGGCTTGAACGGACCCTGCTCTGTCAATGATGGTGAGCACCCGGCAATTATTCAAATGAGCCCTGCTGAATAGCTCAGCTGGGGCTCAGATCGGGGATACAGAAGCGGCACCTTAGCTGCCAGAGACACGTTCCACTCCTGCTCATTAGCACTCACAGCCAATGCGCCTACCTCTCATGAGTACCGGTACTCTCCTCGGCAGAAGAGAAGTGCCGGTACTCAGAGTGATAAATCTAAGAAGTGCCGGTACTCAGTACCGGTGAGTACTGGCCCATTTAAAGCACTGCCCTACACTCACTGTCTGCACTCACACAGCTGCACCACATACTCACCCATTACAAACACCCCTTGCACTCAGTCCCTACAGGCATCCCCTGAACTCACATCGCACTGGCATACAGGCACAAGACACCCTGCACACAGACACACAGGCACGTCACTCAGCCTGCACTTTCCCCTGCATGTACAATTCATACTCACACAAGTGCCTCCACTCACACACCACACTCACACAGACACTCCCTGCACCCAGATAAGCACATCCTGCATTTGCTCCCTACAGGCACCTTGTTTCCTGAACCTCTACGGGCACCCACTGTGCTAATCCCTTAAAGACCCCCCCTCTGCAGACCTTGTACAGGAACTCCCTGCAATGACTCCCTACAGGCATCCCCTATGCTGACCCCCCTTCATGCACTCACACAGGCACCCCTAACACTTATCCCCTACAGACACACCCTGTACTCACACTCTGCAGGCACCCCCTACATTCAAACAGGCACCCAATGTGCTCACACACCTACACACACACACACACACACACACACCCCTTTCATTCACCCCCTGTACTGATCCTCTACAGGCACCCGGTGCACTAACACGTACAGGAACTACCTGCACTAACCATCCACAGGCATCCCTGCACGGACTCCCTGCAAGCACCACTTGCACATGCACCCCCGCACTCACACTGGCACCACCTGTGGGAGCACACACGCACATGCGCACACACACACACACACACACAATCACTCACACACAGGCACCACCTGCATCAATTCCTCTAAAAGCACAGCCTGCACTAATCCCTACTGGTCCCTACTGCACTAAACACCTACAAACACCCAGTGCACTAACCCCCTTACAGGTATCCCCAGTGTGCACCCAAACACACACACACACACACACACACACCAATCTAAAGTTTCTCCATGCACAAGTAGGCACATAATTTACCTCCCACTCACAACTCTCCACCTGCACTCACACCCCTTTCTAGCACACATAGGCACCTTTACACGCACCTTGCACACACCCATACACTTCCTGCACCTCATTGTTTGCACTCACAAAGATACACCCTTCATTCACAGCCTACAGGCACCTGCACTCACCTCTTACATGCACCCCCTGTACTCCCCTCCTGAACACACACACGCACACACACACGCACACACACACACACAGCTAACCCTATACTAACACCCTGTGTTCACATAGGCACCCCCTGCACTCATACAGACAACCCCCTGCACTTACACCTTATAGACATCCTTGCACTTATCCCCTATAGACACCAATACACTCACCCCCTACAGATACCCACTGCATCCACTCACACACTCACTCCCTACAGGAAGCCTCTGTACTCACTCAGACATCCCCGGTGATCACCTGTCTGCACTCATTTCCCTTGCAGTCCCTTTATATGAGCAGCATTCCTGTAGATGTTTGGCCCATGCAGCTTGTGGTGATGTTATTGTCTGCTCTCTCTTTCCAGAGCTCAGGCTGACATCACTGTAGCTGGGGTTGCTTGGTCTTTTCTCACACATATGTGTATGAGGCTTAGAAACTATGAAATGTGTCGTTGGTTAAGTCTGAACTCTGTGATTCCAGAACAAAACATGAACAAATATGTAAAACACAACATCACCATCAATAGTAAGGGGGGCACAGCTAAAAAAACAAGTACTGCCAATGCCTCACTTGTTCACTCACTTTCACTTATTCATACAGTTTCTCATACTAAGATTCTCACCTTCACTCTCATTGACACTCTCAAAGACACTCACAAGCACTCTCACTCAATCTCATTCACTGTCAATCACTCAAAATCACACCCACAAACACATACACACATGCTCAGAGAAACACCATTATTCTAGCATCCTTAGCTGGAAACTTGGAGGCTTCATGGCAGCAGCAGAGCTGGAATCTGGCGCTGAAATTAGAACCAGCAAGCTATGATTCCCAGAGAGGAACTAGACAGAGCAGCAAGGTCAGCTTTGAAAAGGGGAATACCCAACTCAATCCCTCTCTGGGTTTCTTGATAGACCTGGAAGCATAGCCCTATAAGAAGCTGGGAAAGTGATGGGATCCTGCTCCTACTGCTCTGAGTGGTGTCTCATTGGCCTAAGAGGTGAACTGATGTGGGCTCGGACACCCACATTTTAGCATTGCTGCCTGAGGCATGCGCTGTATGTCTGCTAAATAAAATGGATTGTGCCTGTGTGAGGGGATCAGGATGAACTACGCCCCATAAATGCACAATCCAGACATCCACTTACAGAGTTCTCTGTTTTTAAACAACAACCTGTAGCTGGATCGTCTCTGCCTCTTCAGCCTCCTCCTCATCCTCCAGTCATCAGGAGCCTCGAGATAAGGCCGAGAGGGCTGATCTGCACACTGGTAATGTTCATGAAAACAGAAAACTGGTGATTTTGTGACCACTGCTCCGTTAGATCATTAGCAGCCGAGGCAAGGGCAGTAACTGGTGTCTCACGGGAAGCAGGGCTGCACCCTGAAGCCCCTGATAAAGAGCTGCCACTATAACACACTCACCTGGTAGTCCCACAGGCACACTGCTCATCTTGCACTCACACAGACATACTGTTCACTGCGCACTCACCCCACCCACCCCCACCGCACCCCTGCACTCAAACACATGTGAGCTGTTGATGGGCTACCATTTGGCAGGTTAGACACCCTCTTTAATGCGTTTCTCGATGCAATGTGTGTAACAGAACAGTGACCAATTCACTTCCACATAGATTTTACCACTGTGCACCCCATCTTTGAGAATCACTGGTGTTACTGTGCATGCTGGGCACTGACTGGCGCTTTACCATAACCCCACAAGAGTAGCACTGCGCACCCTACTTTAGGAGATCAAGAGGGTCCAGCACTGCCCCTGACACCTGTGAAAATGGTAAGCTATTACCCTCCTGCCTGAGTAGGGGCGATCTAAATAGAAAACATCCAGAGATCAAGAGAAGGCCACCCCCAACAAGGAATCTTTACATTAACACCTTAATAGCCAATAGGAGTGTAATAAGCTTTCACTCTGTGTGGAGGCACACAACTTCTGGCCAATCAAGTAGTGTTCTAAAGGTAATCACCATGTGGGCAGAGTCAAAGTCCCTCTCTCAGTAGCACTTCTTAAGATTTTTTTTCTAGGGACACATGCAGTCTGGTAACAGGTACTCCGTCAAGCCAGACCTGATGATTGGTTGACTTGACTTACCCTTCATATTGACATTGGTTGCTGGGCTTCCTGCAAGGAGTGTCAGCCTGATCAGTCACTATAATGTGTGCATCCAGTCCACCCTATAGACTTCAGTTTGTGAAAGTGGCTGTGCACATATTTCTGGACTGTATGAAATGAAATGATACTAGCATTTTCTCTTGGAAACATTAAGAGAACCGGTGTATATTGATGCATATGCAGGTCATCCGCTTCCACATTCTAACGCCAAAAGGATCACTACAATAGAACATACTAAACATCTCCATATCACTAAACACAACCACAAAACCCCAACACCGAAACAAAGCTTGTAGACTTGAAACACAGCACTTTACTCACATTTTAGTGCTGAAAGTAGCCAGCACAACAAAACACGTTAGATGCACCAAGACCTCAATCACATGTAATCAGCATACTGCGAACGCCAACATGGATGGCGAAGTATCTGTCTCCAACAGCACCATAGCAGCTTACAGTATTCCTTTTGCGTAATGTGAGATAATGGAATGGTTTAAAGCTATCAACTGGCTAAAATTAAATAGCTAAATATAGTTTCAGCTTAATATAATGTAAGCTTCCATCTCAGTAACCAAAACTACCAATACAACAAAACTCGCCAAACGCATCAACACCACTCCCTCGTTCAAAACCTCATTGAAGAAAGAGCCATATTGATGGCAATATATAACTTTCAAACAGTATGAAACTGATTGAGCACCCACCATCACTGTATAGGGCCTTACCAGATTGCGGCATCAGCTGCTATATCATGCATGCCTTTGTACAGGATCTGCAACTACAAATATACCCATGTGTACCTCCTCAGTAATCTCCTGTGTACCCCCTTAGTAACTTTGCATCCACGCTAGGTCCAGTTCCAACCTATTGGCAACGTGTCACTACTTTTAACAGAACATTCACGCCATCTCTCTCTGTCTTAAATACATATGTGGCTTACCAGATCTCATCCGCAACTCAACGAATGCTTCTGCAACCACTCATTCTATTCAATACTAGAAGCCAACCAATTGGTAGTGCACCCAGGGCTTTACGTGGGATGAAAAAACTGGGAGGGGGGGGGGCGTCTCTCAAAGGAGCGTGGCCGATGTAATTAAGGGTGTGGCTTAAAACCACTTGAGCTAAAAATCTGTGCTTAGCATAGTGTGCCGCCCGACTGGTAATTTGCTGCTTCTGTCATTGCATCCAGATATATATTACAAGTAACATTACACCTACAACAAGCCAGCATTATTGGCTTTGTCAACGGCTGTTAGTTGCATAAGATAAAAACGCAACAACTATGGCTTTGTTGTATAGAATATTAAAAATGCTTCAGTTTTTAAATGGTGGGGCTGTGAAAGAACTATAACGAGTCTCTTTGAAGTTTCCTCAAAGGCAGTGATGGGTGGTAGTGATGGAGAGTTAAGATTTTTTTATTCACCAAGGGTGAGGGTAAAAATGGAGAGCCCGATAGGGACCCGTTTCAACACCTGCTTTTTAGAATTGCCAGTGCCGAGCACCGGCAGGACCCAGCCCACTTAAAGCCCTGAGTGCACCGATTTCAACAAGACATGTAAACACTGTGCTGTCTTAGGCATGTCCTCCTGCAACTTTCATCCCACTTACAGGTGAGCATGTGTCCTGCATGTTCATACTCTTTCCCCGCCCCCCGAACTAAGGCACCCATTGAGACTGATTCTTTTTTTCCCCTTTTGGTTTTACATGGCAGAGATTTGGCCAACGGGCATCACAGCACTTTACATGAGAACCAGATAATGTTCCACATGTTTTTAGGCATGGAGAGATTACGGGCCAAATCTAAAAATTGGTGGGCTGCTCGCCTTCCGTCAGGGTGATGGAGGACATTATATCCGTCACCCTGACAGACTATCACCTGCCATATCTAGAGGTCAGGGTCAGCTCAGTGGTGATCTCTCTGCGTTCACAGGAGCACTAAGGCCCCTCCTCTGAAGACCCAGATACCCTCTCAGGTGATTAGTGTGCTATACAAATCAATATAACATAACATAACAAGCCACTGAAAGTATGATAAGCCGTCGCCACCTTTCAAGCGGCCACTCACTAAACTGTTTTGTTCTTCAAGAAAAACCTCACAAAGTGTGAGTTTGTTTTTGAGAACAAAATTACTAGTGTTTTTTCTCCAATGGTGTGTGGGTCATTAGTAATTGTTTTCTGTGTGGGACTGCCAGATTTTTCCTGGTGGTCCCAAACAGAAAAAAAGAACAGAAAGTCTGGTTTAAATAGGGTGGGCAGTCTATTGTTCTTACATTGATGGCCCCTCCTCTGCAGCGGTGGCTCCTCTACTATGGCCCTGCTAAAAAAAACGGGAAAAATAAAATGATAATAAAACCAATTTATTATCATTTTATTTTTCTTTCCCCACTAGAGCCAGTCCAGTCTGGGCGGGGCAGGGTCATGATGACAGCAGAGGAGGAGTAGTACAGCACTGTGAGTGCGCATGACAGTTTGGTCGGCCATCTTGGGCCGGCCAAACCGTCATGCGCACTTAGGTTTCTTCAACCCATCTGTGTTGCACAGCTGGGTTGGAGAAACCGCACAGACTCCCAGGCAAACCGAGCCGCTCAGACACATCCTGGCACTGCTCTCATGCTATTGAGAGCAGCGCCGGGATTGGGTGGGGAGTCTGTGCCGGTGTCCCAGGGACTGCTGGGACACCATCTGGAGAGAAGAGGAGCACCAAGGTGGATGGCAGCATCAGCGGCAGACCAGGTACGGTTTATTTTTATTCTTATTAATTTCCAAATCCCCTGTCCCGTTCCCCACCCTTACCCCCACTTGAGCTTTGCTGCGGCCACCACTGCTACTCTGTCAGGACCTCGATGTAGGTTTCCGATGGCTGAGCGAGCGAGGGCACCACAGTTTAAAAACATGACGATCCTTCTGACTCATAATAGAGCGGGTGAACCGAGGGTTTGTGGTGGAGTACCATGTCCACCAAACTCTAAATTGGGCCCCAAGTGATTTTGTGAGAATCACAGGATGTTAAGTCAAGTTGGGGATTTGAGCCTGGTTCCCCATTTCCAAGGTTGAGAGCTCTAGTCGTTAGGCCTCATCTCCCCTTGACTTCTCCTGGGCCGTGCACACTCAGACAGCCCAGATATGTGTTGCAAGACATGTTCCAGATAGCCCAGGACAGTACAGCTTTGCACTTTCATACATCCCACTGGCACTATCCGGTCACACTGGTGATAGATGCGCATTGTGCAATTATTAAAAACATAACATCTATCTTGCTTACTCACACCATGGCCAGTCTCTTAACCTCCATCCAATGCTACCCCATCTTGTTCTTCCATCTCTTCCCCCTTTGATGTGACCCTTTCTATCACTAATCCTCTTTATTATCTATACCTCATTCCCTGTCCTTTTCTCATTCCCTCTTTATTCATTTAGTTCCTGTACCCCTTCCCCTCTCTCTCACTCTTTCAGCACCCCTGCCCAATCTCTATAGTCTCTATCATTATTTTTTACCGTGCTTTTCTGCCTCTCTCCCCAGCTTTGCAGGATGCTGTGCCCCTTCTGTCTCCCTGTCTCTCTAATATTCTTTGTTCTTCATCTTTTCCCAAATGTTTTCTTGTGTTTCCCCTCAGCTTATGGCTACTCTTCCTTTCCACAGGTGAACTTCATAATCTTCCTAAAGGTGCTGTTCCACTTGGTGTGCAATTACCGACACCAGCAGCTGAGGTTCTCTGACTCCAAGTGCCGGCTGGCAAAGTCCACGCTGACCCTCCTCCCACTTCTGGGGGTCCATGAAATTCTGTTTGTGTTCATGGCAGATGAGCTGACATCGGGTACCGCCCGGACACTACAGCTCTTCTTCCTCCTCATCCTCAACTCCTTTCAGGTACCATCCCTTCTTCACCTTCTCCTGCCCCACCCAATGGCTTCTCAAGCTCCTCAGTAATGTGCAAAAACTGCTGTAGTGAAATTACATTTTCCAACTTAGGTTCAGTGATTATTAAATATTTCTCTAATTCTATTTTCTTTCCCTCTGCCAAAGCAGCCCCAACTGCCTTTTTTAGGTCTTGCCTGCCAGACAGCGCAAACTGTCTATTTGCGAAAAGACCTATTGTTGAGCTAAGAGTCCTTCCAGTTCTTACCAGTAGACAGCTTCATCGTCACTCTCATATGCTTGCTTTTTATTTGTTAGCTTGTGTGGGCTTTAAGTTCTCTTCTTGTGGTTGTCCCTCCTTTGGACCATGGCTGCATTACTTGTGTATATATATATATATGGCAACTTTTTTGTAGGATTCTTTTGATGCTTGATTGAGCAGGATCAAATCCCAGAAAAAGCCTTTTCACCCTTTCCTTGGCTTCTTTTAGTATATTGGGCGGATAACCTCGCTGGGTAAACCTTTCAATCATTTTAGTTATTTCATTTTCATATTCTTCCCTCGATGAACACATTTTTTTCGCCCTCAATTTTTGGCCATATGGAATACTCCATTTTAGTACAGCAGGGTGGCCACTGTTGGCATGGAGGATTGAGTTTGTGGCTTTGGCTTTTCTATGTATTTTCGTATCAGTTCATTATCTTTAACATCCAGTTCTATATCCATATTTGATATACATATATATATATATATCACATTTACAAGGCTCCGCAAAAACGGGACAGCCCAGATATAAAAAAAAAAAGCTTTTGTCCTATTTTTATGTCTGGCATGTCCCAGTTTATGCTTCTCAAAATCTGGTCACCTTAACTCTCATCAAATCAAAGAGCACCATTTGAAATGTACAGGGGGCCCTGGCTCTCCCCTATCCAGTATGTGTTCCACCCAGTTTACATGACTGCGGCAATACACAAATCTGTGTGGGGATTCCTCTACCTCCTCTCCATGTTTCCCCATGCAGGCCTAGATTTCCCAACATGGAACCCAGAGCCCTCCATGTTTTGTATCGTTTACGGAGACACATGGACGCAGTGCATGTATACAGACAACATACACTGTAACCTTTCTGCACTGTACCACTAATAGGCACACATACACCCAGCACATACAGTTAAAGTGCACAGCACTGTATCCTCCATGTACTGTACTACTCATGGCACACATACATCCAGCACATGCGTTTAACATGCAAGTACTGCATCGTTCATGTATTGTACCACTCACAGACACATACATCCAGCACATGCATTCACATACCGTGTCTTTGTAAAGCACACATTCACTCAGAAGGGTATCTTAGCGCTGGATTACAGATGTTTATTGTTACCCACCGGTACTCATTTTATCGACCTGAGAAGGATGAATGGACCCACTGGGATGTGAACCTGTGACAATGAGGTCAAACACAGGCCTCTAGAATGGACGCATTAGTCCACTAAGCCTCCAGACCCAGTTCAGCATGCATGCATAGCTCGGTCCTGCATTATCTCTGTATTGCACCCTTCCCAGGCACACTTACACCCAGCGCAGATACACTATCCATGCGCTGCGCAGCACTACACACCAAACCGATGTCAGCCAAGGGTGAGCAAAGCACACAGAAGCAGAACTTTAACTGAGTGAGCTTGTAGGCCTCACTATTGTAACATGGGTTAAAAAGGACTTGCTCACTCCTACTGATCACTACTCAGTATGCTGCCACCACCACGCTCGTGCTGCTTAACTCCTGGTGAAGGAAGGAGCCTTTGAACAATAAAAGGGTAGCGCTTTGGGCGCCCTTCCTGGTCCAACAAGACTACAATCCATGAGACAGGCCTTTGTTATGGCGCACATGCATGATCCATGTTTGTCTATGACAGCAAAAATCTGGAGTAGGGATGCAGACATCTGTAAAGTTGGGCCACTCAGGGCAGGGGTGAATGTCCATTACCATGCAGAGGATTTTTCCTTTCTAAAATAGTGCTGACCTACAAAATGAGGCTATCAGCCATATCATAGGTTTTTAAAATGTCTCTTAAGCTGTGCTGCACAGCATCAGAAATGCTGTACAACATTGCTAAAAACCATTGACAAAGCCAATAGGTCTCAAAAGAGAAACCGATTGGCTTTACCAATGTTTTTTTTAACTTTCATCCTTGCACTCCTTCTGCTTGAACATCCCTTTGCACACTACTCTGGCAAGAAAGCCACCTTTTTGCATACATAGTTTTGTTTTTTAATTCATCTTTTATAGATTCACATGCTATCCATACTCCTGCCATATGCAATTCTTTTCCTCCAAAATGATGAAATCATGGACATCACCTCCTGTGGGCGTGTGACTAATGCTACTCAAAATTGAGATCAACTGGGCCTCCACTTTGCCCTTTGCGTTGCCATCTTAAGAGTGTTCAGTTGGGACAGTGGAATTGGAAGAAGTCCATCAAAACTCAATAAATGAAGAGGGACTTCGAAGCTGCATGGTGAAGGCTTATTGAAAGTTGAGATGAACAGAGTAGGTCTAATTCTTCGCAAAATGTTTAAGTTCTCAAAACTTTTTTTATGATGTGCACTAAACAAACTCTTCTTCCATTATGCATGGGTGTTGGTGTGAGTTACAATGGAATGACAGGCACCAAGTGTGAAATCCGGATCTAAGCCGGACTAGGGAAACAAAAGCAACCCTAGCAAAAATGATCAATCGGCCCCACTTTCTTTGTCTCATTGCATAATAGCGTTCTCTTTCAAAACATAATTTCTCACTTTTCCCTTCTCTCCTCTTTCTCTTCTCCCTCTCTGATAGCTTTCTCTCTACCTTTCCTCTTCTTCCATCTTCTTCTCTCTCTCTCGACGCCCCCTATCTTATGCAATAAATGTTAGGGAGCTGGGGAAAGTGACAGAGGCACCAGGAGCGGTCCTGTTATGTGTAATTATAAAGCGCACTATCACCCACAAGGGTATCCCTGGGCTTTCAAAACTGAACTTTAGAGTCTAAATCCTGGCTACATTGCAAGGTGTAGATTTTGGCCCAACTATGCCTTGCTGGTGGCCCTCTATGCCTTGGAGCCTGGGTTCTGTCTCCAAAGTCATTGGAGATGCAGCAGAATTAAAATACTTTGGGGCATCTTTATGACCCGGTTTGTGTAGCGTTTGCACCACGCAATGTGGTACATGCATGACGCAAACCTTAAGTGAGATTTACACAAGGCTACATTGCATGGCCCTGAGTGGCTCCATAAATCTGGAATAAAGCAATCGCTGCGTTACCTTACTCTACCTTGGGAAGGCATTCCATGGGCGTTGCGTGGGTGTTCCCACACAACTCCCATGGATTTTGACACATTCCCACATTTACCAGAACTGGTAGACCTGGGAATGTGCCAAAAAGATACGCCTTCCCAGGAGTGGCATAACAAGGAGAAATATCTTTATTTCTTCTTGTTACTTCCTCTTTCTATGTGTGCTGCATTCTGCAGCACACATAGAAAGAGGAATATTCCTCTCAGGATTGTTTTTGTGCAGAAAGGTGCCCCTTCCTGCACAAAAACAATCCTGCATGCAACGGAGGAACCCTTGCAGCATGGTGCAAGGGTGCCTGCGTTGGCGCTCCTTGCCAAAAGGGCACCACTGCAGGCGAAGAGGCAGGAATGTGCCATATTGACCTAAATACTGCACATTCCTGCTCTTTCCCTATCACGCAATACAGCGCAGCACTTTCAGATTCGTAAATCAACCCCTCAGGCTCCAATTACGACAAAGACAAGTTTGGGTGCGGGGGATACTGTGTGACTGGAAATGCCAATTCTGGCTGGGATCTCAGCACTTCTGAGTTTTTAGGTCTCGCTGAGCCAGCGCATGCGCTGCTCTGCGAGAAATTTAGTGAGTGGCTTTTGAAAGTGCTACCCACAGGCTTTTGCTGGCCTCCAGCTTGCGTTCACGATCGCGTGCACAGCTGCCATCTGGGTTGCTGTAATCAGGCTCCTCTGCTCGCACTCCCCCTCCCTTCTCCCCCTTCCTTTTCGTCAGCTTCACGAGCGCAGCCGCCATCTGTCTTTCCTCCGTCACGGGTCATTAAGTGCATCGCGATCACTTTCACTTTCGCGGCCCTGCGCAACGCAGAGGCGCCATCTGGCTTTCCTCTCTCCCTGTGCGCGCGCTCACCACTCGCGTGTTTTTAAAAAAAATATATTTTTGCGCGCGCACACAACTCCCGGTCGCGGCCGCACGCTTTCTTTTTGCTCGCGGCCAATGCTTGTTATTAGTTTCATTAAGCAGCTATTCAGCCAAAGGCTTCTAACAACTCCTGCACGCGTAAAAAGTGCAGTTATGAAAGGCACTTGGACCTCTGAAGCTCTGCAACATGTGTGAAATATGCAGCGGGATCTGGTTTAACTTCATGATTTTACACTCAGGTACTTGGATTCCTGAATTTATGAAAGAAACTTCAAACTGCAAGTCTCAGAAAGCAGAATTGTCGGAGTCAAAAACCAGTACATGTGGGACATCTCAAACCTCAAGCTTTGTTTATATGCACAAAAGGGATTTAGGGAGCAGCGTATTTTTACAGGGGAAGGGAACAGAGTGCTGGCATGTCGGCACAAGCTCTGCCAAATGCATTCTGGTTACTGTAGTTCATAACAGTCTAAGTACTCCCAGGTAGAAAGTGTTAGCCGTTAGCGTTAACGCATCCAGTGCCTGCATTTCTATACACAGGTTTATTAGTCACTTTGTAATTTGTCTGTAGTGAAATCCTATAATTTCAGCGAGAAATACAAAGCCAACCTTTCTGACAATCTAACTTTCAATTGTAATTCTTACCATCACTTTATAGATTCCACCGCATTCACTTCTGAGGTGGCTCATGTTTGATTTCTAGTTTTTCGTTTTTTTTTCGTTTTTTTTTTTACAAAAAGCAATCCTGATTTGTTTGCTTGGGTTTTGTTGCTTTCCGAGCAGAACCCCTAAAATGACTGAGATTTGTCTTTATGTAATTGTTTTATATTTCAAAATATCTTTCCTATTCCTGATTATCCCGTAACACCGCTCTCTGTTAATCCTTCCCAGGGACTTCGTGGGCTCCTTTTCTGCAGATTATGTCTAAAGAGTGGATCAGTCCATCTATTAATAAATGGGTGAACATCTTTTTTGCAGCCTTGAGCCACAGATCATGTAATGACATTCTATGGCCAATGCATTCCATGCACTGCAATGCACAGAGCATGGCTTCCTCCGCAGATGCCTCCTCCTTTACATTTCTCAATTTACATGCCCAGCTTTGCTTATGTTTTTCCTGGTATTCGGTTCTAAGAAAATATCAAAACAGAGTTTCTTCAGCTGTAGCTCAGCCTATCCGCGCTTGCCTGTGCACAATTTCTATGATTTACCTTTAGAAGGGCAACAATACTTTAAACTTAAAGATTCTTTGCATTTTTACCAGTACAAACTTGAACTTGGCTGGATAAGTGTCACAAAGCTGCTTTGGAAAGGCTTCTATAGATATCTAGTACGTAATGAGAACTTTCCCAGAGCTTTGCCACTAAGCTAGCAATTTGTAGCACAATATGGTATCTGTCCAGCTCATATTAAAGGTGTCATGGCACTCAGCCGCATACATTGCCTGAAATGGAAATATAGAAGTGTAAGTACTCATTATCGCAGAGTACTTGTTTGCTTCATGGAAGTGCTGGTACTTTCTCTTTCAAACTGCAGTAGTGTAGGTACTCAATACCAGCTCACTTCAAGCACTGGTTCCAAAGTTGGATTCTACCAGGCCTCCAACCAGTTTTTCGCCGCCATGCCTGATAATATTGCCAGGTGTTTAGGAAGGAAGGAACCTCTGTTCAGGGGTGTCTGGATGCCCTCTGATCAACTAATAGTTTTACTGCAGTCGCTGTTCTTAGTCTTGGTTTTTGTTGGGTGCATTGTGTCTTCTGGGCATTAGTGCATGCCCACACACAAAATCCACCACCATTAATTCGAAACATCCCAAAAATTAATTGACAAGAGTCTGTTCCCAAGCGCTGCCCTGCCCACATCGCCATCCGCCATACTATCAACCCGAAGAGTGTTAGTTGCGTGACCACGGATTGCATGGGGCTTGTAGAGCCAGTGTTACATCCTTTTCTGCTGGAAAGAGGCCCTCCATGGCAGGACCTGAAAATCAAAAGAGACAGAGAAACTATGGGAGGCCCTGGTCATTGCTACCTGGAATGCGAGAAAAATGTGCAGAGAAATATCACAGCGAGGCGCTACAGGCCTCAGTGCACATTGTTTGATTCTTCTGTAGTGCGATGAACAAATCCCACACTCCAGAAAATGACGTTTCCTATAAAGCAATGTTTATAGGGACCAAGCATATTAACCATTGTCAGGAAATAGGCAGATTAATCTGGCTTGGACATCCTATACTATCACAAGCATGCTTTGATAGCTCTGGGGTATTAGCTGTACCTCTGGGTTTATCACGGTGGTCCTACATCACAATCTTTGACGTCAATCATCTACCCAGCTCACATCATGGTTCCATACAAGATCGGGTTTGGTACCTCAGTGGACTAATGCACCCTGCAGGGCCTGTGCTTGACCCCCTTGGTCACAGGTTGAAAGCCTGGCACGTCTACTGAGCCTATAATTCTTCCAAGTTTGATTAAATGGGGTACATTATACATCTATCACCTGGAAATAGTGACAAGTCCCTCCCACGGGGACATACACTGTGACGTTACTTAGCACACAGACTAAGATAACTATGCAGAACAGCACTTCCGAAGCTGAGCTGTTCTGGTTGGGTAACAGGACGTTATAGGACTTGCAGCTGTTGACTGTTTGCTGAGGTCAGCAGAGCTGAAGAGCCAGGGAAACCCTCCTGCTTGTTGACTCGCTTCGTCTAGTTGGAGCCAAGATGGTACGTTTAGCACTGTAAAACACACAAAGTGAGCTTGTTTAACCCAAATCAACCACCAAGTGGTTGGTCTGGAAGTAGCGCTGTTAAGTGACCGGTTTGTCTCTCCTCCATTTTGAATGCCATCCTCCATTTTACACCAAGCATTCTGAATGTGTAAAGAATACAATGGCATGTTATATCTAAGTAGGAGGCATCTTTAACCTGCGAGATTAGGCAAGCTAATACTGGCTTGGAACATATTGTACCGTTTTAAATGTCTAACAAGAACAGCCCTGAAACAACTGCTGAGCCACCGGCAGGCAGATCAAATCCTCGATCACTTTATAGAGAGGCTTCAGACATCACAGAGTGAAAGCAGATACCATGGCACTAACAACTGACCATTCATCGTTGATCCAGCGCAATATTAGCCAACAACATTCATACACCATATACTCACTTGGGCCCATACATTCACACTACACTAATACTTACGCTGGGTGTCAGATGTGCTCTTTTATCAAAGTCCCTGCTACCAACTACCTTCTGATTGAAGAGTAATAACTTACCAATGGATCCTTTGCTAATTGGGAAGTTTAAAATGAGTGACATTCATTATAGTACATAATCCTGAAATAACCACTGAGTCAGGAAGTTTTAAAATGTTTATCTAAAGTTTTTAGCAGAGTAAAATACAGAAAACACAGTACTTGATTGAAATACCCAAGAAAAAAGCATAGAAATGATTTTGCTAATAAATGACGGTGTTTAAGGAAGAGGAGAGAATAGAGACAGCAGCGCAACTAAAGGTTGCAGTATAGTTACCTAAATGCGAGAACCAAGCCCCTTGGCCAAGGAGTTGGAAAAGATAGGACCCAGGAAGGATGAAGAGCAAAGACTTCTTCCAGGATCAGGACAGGACCGGTGACCTCTCTACAACGACGCCTGCGCCGTTCCCCTCTCTGATACTCGACTTCTCTCGATTCTCCCGTGCCTTCCTTCTAATGGACTCCGCCGCCCCCTCCTCAGGACCTCTTCTGGACAGGGATTCAGTCAGCAACCGATCAGCATGGCAGTCTGGGGCTCTTCTGTGTGTTCTGAGAGTCAGCTCTAGCTAATTACTAATGCTATATTCTATTATACCCTTCTACGCCCATGTACCTCCCCTTAATGTTGCTAACATTATGGGACCACTACTTCTGATTGGACAGGGACAGGGGGTGGATTCTCGCACCATATCGATTTGGCCTAAATTGTAAAGCCTATTGTCTTTACGTTCCCGCCCCTTCAAATGAATACATTCGCTTTATTTCCCACCCGTCTCACGACAAATGTTATACAATTTACAGGGGAAAAGTATCATTTTTTTCCTCCGGAAACATGAAGTACAGCATCTTCGGCCAATGGGTCATGGCCTTGGAAGACGTCCAAGTTGACTTCACTTGGCAGGCACACAGGACACATGCGCAGAACCATCCGTCTCTCGAGTTTCAAGTCACCAACCCAGGCCCAAATTTACGAATTACTAAAAGTGCAAGAAGAAAATATTAAAATCACAAATAAAAAGTTTCACTGTATGCCCACTTTCCCTACTCTATTCCCAATTAATTATAATACTATCCTGCATTAGTAGCATTAAGAAAACGACAATTTAATAATGACATGAGAGCAAGCTGAAGCATGTGAAAACATTTAGCGGCCATTTTAGTGCACACTGCGCAGAAGCAGAAGTTTCCCACCAAGCAAAGAAAGACGTCACACCATGTGATCAGGTTGCGACATGCGCATTGAGGTTCCCGCGCTTTAGCGGACATTTTGGATTACAGACAAGCGTTATTCATTAGTAAAACACATAAGCAAGCTTCTGTCCCTCTTGTGTTTGTGAATGCAAAGTTTAGTTTTGACAATACAAGTTTAATAAATTAATACTATGAGGAAGATTGCGTACAAGCAAGTTTCATTTTTGAAACCTTGCTCCATCAATCCCCTCTCTGATGGCGTTTCTGAGCCATCAAAAATACTACCCTCAATCAGATGCCAACTTCTAGCAATTCGTTTCATTCTCATTTTTACATTTTCTGTTTTTCACATCCCCTTTCAACTTTTTGTATAAATCACTTCTCCATTCTTCAAGTTCTATTTCATCTAGTTTTCTCTTCTTTCCTTTTCCTGTCACTTTATATGTTCCATTTTTTCTACAGCATTTGCACCCTATTGTTATTGCCAATATTATTATTGCTATCCCTGCTAGGGGTACTAATATTTGACCTATAAGTCCTTTCCCTATATTAGCAAACCAGGTTCCAATTGACGAGATACTATTTGTCAATCTTTCCCATACAGTATCAACTTCCAGTGGTTTAAGTTCTTTCTCAAGTTTAGTTATGTTCTGTATATACGTTCCAATTTCTGCACTCTTATCAGGAATATAAGTGCAACAATGTTTCGTCTTCAATAATTTACAGACTCCTCCCTCTTTTGCCAATAGAATGTCAAGAGCAAGTCGATTTTGCATTACCATAGATCTAATTGCAACCATCTCCGTATTAATCATTAGAAAACCTCCAGCAGTATCCATTGATAAACGATCAACCACTGTAGACAATTTACATATTTTCCTTGAGTTCAGAATTATTCCCACTGAAGGTATCAATGCACCAAATATATCACCTACAATTTCTGAAAAACTAGCTCTTTTACTACGTATTAATTCATTATTGTTTTCATTGCTTCCAGTGTTTCTTTTTACGTGGTATATCTTTGGAAAAACTATTCCAAAATAACAACTTCCATACCACCTTGCAGGAAGCCTAAAGTACGCCTTATTCCCACATAAATAATAGATTCCAGGAAAAACTGAATCTGTTCCTCCTTTGAGTCCCCAACCTCCAAGAATTAAAAAATTGTGTTCACATTCACTGGTACCGATGAAAACATTGTTATAATCAGTCTTTAACCTATGAAGACAAATTTTCCCTTTCTTTACGAAATCCAGAGCCATTGCAGCTTGAGCTTTACCAGGTGTATAACTCCCTTCCTTCTCCGCCCAAGGTGGCAACTGAGCCTTATGCTCTGAAGCTTTCTTTTGAAAATCATGTCTTCTATCTTCTACTAAATTCAAAAATATCTTTTCTTCTTCTAGTAAAGAACATGTTAGATTGTTTCTATGTGCATGTGTTATATCTATCGATTTCATTGTTAAAAAAACTCTCCCATAAACTGTGCGTCTTGACTACTAAGCACTGGGTTCATACTCTTGCGAATCGGAACCTCAGAAAATATCACATCTAAGTTTGAATAATAATACTGTAGCCTACCTGTTCTATAAAATAAACTTGTTAATACACTACATGAGATGCCATATGTCAGTGGTAAATGATGGTATGTTAATCCTTCCGCTACTGATTCAGGTAACTTCATACAGACATGACAATTATTAACTTCCATTGTGTCTACATACTGAAACAATAACTTTGTGAAAACATTTAAACTAGTGTCGTTATCAGCTATTTCATGATGAATTTCTGCCTCATCTTCTGCCATTAATTCTACTCTATTGCCCTTCATGTTTGCTGTCCTCCCTTTTGTTTCATTATTAATCTTCTTATCTATTATCATAAGGTAAGGAACTGCTACAATCAGGACTAACCATACTATAAGCACCAATACTAGACTACATATGCATATTGCACAGCATCTCCTACAACAATTTCGTTTTGGTCTCCCAGTAACTCTATCGTCAGGCATTTTTCGACAAGGAAGATTGCTCTTCTTATCTCTTCTTCTTTTCTTTAGATGATTCTTTTGTTTAGTCAGGGTGGTCTTGTTTCTTCTTCGTATGTTAGTTCTGCACTTGTTCCTTCGCCACCACTGTCACTTGACTCTGAGCTTTCAAAATCTTCAAGAATGATATAAGTCCAGTCAGGACCCTTGAATTTGTTATTCACAAGTCTCAGTCTTTTACTTTTTCTTTTTCCTAACTTTTTCTCTTGTTCAGTTTGACTTGTCACTTCAGGTACTTGTTCTGGATCTTCACTTCTGGTTGTTATGTGGTATTTTACTCTTTTAATGACACTTGGCCAATGATCTCCTTTTCTTGTCTTCTTGGTTGGCACTGTTTCTCTGTTTACGTCTTCAGAGATCTCGTTATTTTCACTACTCAATACTGTTTTGTTTTCTTTGATTACTGCCTCTTTTGTTTGTTCTTTTTCAGGTCTGATTGGTTTCTCTTCAGTAGCTCCACAATGACTTTCAAGATATTGACCTTGTTCCTTTTTTATTTCTTTATGTTCATTTGTATCAACCCCTTTTTCTTTAGTGAATTCTTCTTGATCTAACTGCTTCTGATCAGGGCTTATTGCACTGTGAACTTCTGCAGCCTGACCGGATTCTTCTAAACCTGTTTTTCCCTGTGTAAAGTCAATTAAATCTTCACTGTTTTGAGTCCAATTTTCTTTCCCTATCTGACCTTGCTCAGGTTCTCTTATTGTCTTTTCTTCTTGTACCTGAGCTGCCTCTTCTTCACCTATCTGATCTTCTTCTATTTCTTCCAATTTCGCTTGACTTCTTGTTCTGTGGTATACTTCAGGAATTTCTACCACTGGTATCCAATCCTGACTTGTGCTCGGTTGTTCTCCGTCAGCTTCTCTCGAACCTCGATCCTGAGATTCCTCTGCTGGGCAACCTTCAGCTTCTTCAGTGATTGGTGTTGTCTGTGAATTCTCCTCTTCAGGGTCTGGTACTCTCTTTGTGTGGCTTACGTGAATCCAATTAGGAAATCTTGCACACTTCACTGCTGTATTGGTGGTCAATATAACTTGACAAGGTCTGCTCCACCTGGGTGATAGACACGTTTCTCTAGTGTGATTCTTCACTACCACCCAATCACCAGGATTCAGATCATGTTCTAGTTCAGGCTGCCTGGAAACTGCATCTTCTCCAACCTGATGAGAGACAGAACGCACTAGGTCAGCCAATCCTTTGCAATAATCCAGAACCATATCATCAGATATATTTACTAATTTGTTTGTGGGAACATGTGTTTGTCTCATTGCTCTTCCCATCATTATTTCATGGGGGCTTAATCCTGTCGTTCTGTCAGGTATGCTTCTGATTCCCATCAAGACAAGTGGCAATGCGTCTGGCCACTCTAATGATGTTGATGCACACATTTTTCCCAATCTTGACTTTATAGTGCCATTTAATTGTTCAACCACTCCAGAAGCCTCTGGGCGATATGCACAGTGCAGTTTCTGTTTTATTTGAAATGCTTCACATATTATCTGGATCACTTCGCTATTAAAGTGTTTTCCTCTATCTGATTCCAAAGATACTGGGAAACCAAATCTAGGTATGAGCTCTCGTAACAACAGTTTTGCATCTGTAATACTGTCATTTCTCCTAGTAGGGTAAGCCTCCACCCACTTTGAAAACAGACATACTATGACTAGTACATATTTTAGTCCTCTGCATGGTGGTAACTGTATGAAGTCGAACTGGAGTCTTATAAATGGGCCCTCTGCCTTTCCAATCTTTCCAAACCCAATTATTGTTTTCCTGCCTGGATTATGCATTTGGCAAGTTAGACATCTCTGGCAAAGACTCTCTGCAACAGCCCTGAATTTGGGATTGTACCAATTTTGTCTGAACAGCCTAATCATTGCATCTCTCCCTATGTGTGAGTCTCCATGGTGCATTCTAGCCATTTGTGAGAGTAAACAGTCTGGCATGACTGGTCTGCCATCTGCACTGATCCACACTTCATCTTCTCCTCTTCGGGAGCAACCCACTTTGATCCACAAATTTTTCTCACTTTCATCAACCTCATCTTGCAATTTCTTCACCTCATTCCAAGTTTCAGGTGGCATATACAGCATAAGTTGGCAGCTGATTCCCATTCTTTCCACCCTCTTATTGACTGACATTCTGGTTTTGGCACAATGTTGAGCCACCAGATCTGCATATCTGTTGCCGACTACCACCCAGTCATCTCCTGACTGGTGTGCGGCACATTTCACCACAGCCAATTCTTTTGGTGATTGTATTGCTTCTAGCAATTCCCTTACAAATTGTCCATTTTTAATGGGGGATCCTGAAGAAGTCATGAAATCCCTCTGCATCCACAGTTGGCCAAAATCATGCACAACCCCGTAACCATATTGACTATCTGTAAATATGGTCACTCTCTGATTCCTCCCAATTTTGCAAGCTTTTATCAAAGCAATCAATTCAGCTACTTGTGCAGATTTGACTCCTGGTAAATAGGATGCTTCAACTATTCCAGTTAATTCACATACCGCATAGGCAGCAGTTAGTTTACCATCTTCATGTCTTTGACATGAACCATCGACAAATAGCTCCCTGTCTGGCTTTTTAAGAGGCTGTTCCTCTATGTCTGGGCGTGGTTTTGTACATAATTCTGTAATTTGTACACAATCATGTTCATCTTCTTCGTCATCTTTATTTGTTTCATGATATGGGTCTGGCAATAAAGTTGCTGGATTTATTATTGTACACCTTACCATGGTCACATTTTCAGCACCCATTATTATCCTCTCATATTTAGACAGCCGACTAGGAGTAAGATGCTGAGTTCTGGTTCTTGTCAATAGAATCACAACTGCATGTGGAACATACACTTTTACACGATGTCCCATCACAATTGACTCGCTTTGTTCAATGCTCAAACAAGTTGCTGCCACTGCTTTTAAGCATCCTGGCAACGCGGCTGCTACTGGGTCCAATGTAGCAGAAAAGTACGCTATAGGACGAATGTCTAGTCCATGTCTCTGAGTTAGGACAGAAAGTGCACAATTTTCTCTCTCTTGACAGAATAATGCGAATTCTCTTTTATAATCAGGCATGCCTAAGGCAGGTGCTGAACAAAGTGCGTTTCTCAATTTTACAAAAGCTTCTACACTTTCATCCTCCCACTCGACAGGGTCCTTTGCTTTCTTTTTCGTCATGTTAATTAAGGGCTTAGCTAACATGGAAAAAATTGGTATCCATTGTCGACAGTATCCCACTATTCCTAGGAACATTCGCACTTGTCTTTGGGTTACAGGCATTTGCATTCTCTTTATTAATTCTACTCTTTCAGAGGTTACTCTTCTTTTTCCCCTCTCAATTTGATGTCCCAGATATTTAACAGCTGTCCTGCAAAACTGTAACTTTTCAGGTGAGACTTTATACCCTTCCTCAGCCAAAAGATTTAATAATGCTATGGAGTCAACAACACAGTCTTCTCTGGTGGTTGACGCCACCAATAAGTCGTCGATATATTGGACTAAGACTGAGCTTCCTGGCATCACTAGTTTTTCCAGGCACTTTTTCAGTATCTGGTTGAAGATGGAAGGACTTTCTGTATACCCCTGAGGAACACGATTCCACACATAGACTTTGTTCTCAAATTTAAATGAGAAAAGATACTGGCTGTCTGGATGCAATGGTATTGAAAAGAATGCTTGACACAAATCAATTACTGTGAACCATCCTGCATTCCAAGGGATCTGGTATAGAATTACTGCAGGATTTGGTACTATGGGACAACATGGTTCCACAATCTTGTTTATTTTACGCAGGTCCTGAACAATCCTATATTTTCCACTAGGTTTCTTTAGTCCCATGATTGGTGAATTACATGGGCTACTCATTTCTTTTAGGATGTTTTGTTCTACCATTCGTTTTATTTCTTCAATGACTCCTGCCTTTACTTCTGCACTCATTTTGTACTGTCTGGTATTTGGGAAAATTGCACCTTCTTTTACCGTAATTTGAACTGGATCTATTTTTGCCATAAGTCCTACTTCTTTTCCGGTGAAATCCCATACTATTGGGTTTACTGTACCTTTTAATTCTTCTGGTAACTCATCTCTTGTTATTAACGAAAACATTTCGTCTATTTCTGTACCTTGTTTTGCAACCATAATTTTATATACATGGTCCTCATCTGGTGTCTGAACTGCCACACCATCTGGCGTGCAGAATATTGTACAGTTCATTTTGCACAATAAATCCCTACCTAATAAATTTACTGGGCTAGAGTCGCACACTACAAATTGGTGCATTTCTCTGAAGTTTCCTATTTTGACTTCCATTGGTTCTGTAAGAGGTGTTCTAATTCTTTGATTAGCTACCCCTACTACTTGGATATCTTCACCAGAGAGAGGAAGGTCTGGGATATCTGCTGATCTCACCGTAGACCTGGTAGCACCAGTGTCCAAAAGGAAAGTAATATCATTACCTTTCACATTTCCTTCAACATATGGACCAGACTGATCTACCTGTAAGGATGCGCCAAGTACGCACTCCTTCTTCCCCTCTCCTAGGCACCGTCATGAGTTGAATTCACAGTAATTGTCCTGCAAAAGAAATTGTGATGTCATATAATCATTCTTACCACTCCCTCCTGGGTATCCAATGTCAGTACCATGCTTTCCTCTGCTTACATTACCCTGAACAGGTGGAGGTGGTAATTGACTCTGGGGATTTACACCCTTCTGTGTCTGTGGATTTAAGTTTTGATTTGGGCCATTATTATTCCGAATCTTTTTACATTCATCCTTCCAATGCCCCAATTTTCCGCATCCATGACATGGAAATTTCTTTTTAGCTTCTTCTCTACTCATTCGTCCTCTAAATTTTCCACCATTTCCCGTATCACCACTCGTTCCAGAATCTTTTCCTGGATTTTCACTCGGATTTTCCAAATTAATTCCCTGCTTTTCTGCCATTTTCACCTGTGCCCACATCACCTTTTCTTGTAATTTCTTGTGTCTATCCTCAATATTGTCTCCACAATATTTTGCATACTTCAGAATTTCATCTATGGGCTTTCCCTGCCAACACAGCATGTGTTGTTTAATCATCTGGCAAATCTCTGGCTTCAGACCATAAACAAACCGATACACAAACTGACTCATGTTCTTGTCTCCAATGTCCTCAAATCCACTATACTGTTTAAACACCTGCAATAAACGCTCATAATAGGAATGTACTGTTTCACTGGCTTCTTGGGTGGTTCGATCTATTTTCACCCAATCTGTTTCTTTCGGGGCTATTTTCCCTTTCAGGTATGTTATCACCTGCTGATACTTTTTCATTACATCATTTGACGGGGCACCTGTCTTCGGATCTCTAGGATATTCATCACTAGGCCAATCGACTGTGATCTTACAATCTGTCCATAAATCGGCAGGTACTACTATGTCAAACAGACCATCTAAATCCTTCAACAATACCTTTGATATCTTCACAAACCTTTCAACCTGCTTGTACCATTCAATTGGCTTTTCCCTCAGCTTTGGAAAATCATTCGTAAATGATAAAATATCCTGTCTGCTGCATGGGACATGTACATATCCTCCTCCCGCAACTTCTCGCATTGGATACATTTGATCTGCTTTTCCTGCTTCCTTCATCACATATTCAGATGCTGTTCTACTTGTTCGTGCCTCTTCCTTTTTCTTGGCCCACCTAGTTCTCCATTTATCTAGGTCTCCCCATTTTTGTAAAACTAACATTAATTCTCTTATTTGTAATCTTCTTCCAGAGGCATTCATATTTTCTAAATCTTTGTCTGAAAATTCTGCTCTATAGGGTTTCTGTAGTACGTTTGATCTCCCTATTTCTATTCCCATCTGTAATGCTAAATTGGACAATTTTTCATGAAATAACCTTACATTTCTGGTGATACTCCTGCATAGGAACAATAATTCTTCTTCATCATAGGTATTTAAGCGTTCTAGTCCTACATTTCCTGCTATTATTTCTTCTAATTCGACTTTTAATTTATGAATGTCCATTATTTTCGGAGGTGTGCACTGTTTAACTGACCCTTGCACCCATCTTTCTAGATCTTCAGGTGTTACTATGGTAGCACTTTTTGCTCCCGATGAAGTTACTAAACTTACATCTTTTGAACCTCCAGGTACATCTTTTCTTGGAGTACTATTTACAGAACCTCGAATAGGCAAGTCCATGAGTGATATTGTGGATTCACAGTCACTAAATTGATCCTCAATTATAACTGGAGCTTCAGGTTTGGGATTACTCACAGGAGTAGGTGCAAGTATGGGTTGAGGACAATTTCCTGAGTACCATATAATGGAACTACTGGACCAATCGTTACAGGTATGGTCAACGAATCAGGATGTACTTTTATCTGAGTTATTTTCTGTATTAATTCTGCTCTGGTCTTTTCTAGGGCTTCTTTTTCTTTGTCATGAAGTATTCTAGTCGGGGTAAATTCATGCATTACTTGTGGTACCATTGGAGTTTTCGGTGGTGCACTTGGGGTGCATCCACTTGTCCCTTCCTGATATGGTGGGGGATTTCTTAACATTTCTTCCATAAATTCGTCTTCAGACTCCTCATTTCTCATTAAATGTTTTGTCTTTTCTGTACATTTGCCTCCTGATTTCTCTCCTTCTGTGAATAATGGATACAGTCCCTCTGTAATCATTGCCCTTCTCCATTGTTTCATCTGACCCTCTCTTGACTCACGTAAATATCTGGGGTAAAATCCTGGGTAACTCCTATTACTTCTAGATCTATCCCGCTCAAATGCCTCGGTTTCCCATTCTTCTAGAGCTTTGTACTGGGTTAATCTAGGTCTGGGTTCTAAATCATTCATCCTCAATCTCAAGTTTTGAAGAATTCTTCCATTGAAGGTACCATTCTCGGCAAATGCTAATACTCCATCATTTTTGGTGTATTCTATCCAATTCTCCATCCATACACAAGTATGATAACCTCTCTCCATCATCATAAATGATGCTGGCGTTTTAGCTGGTGGAATAATAATTCCTTCTCTAGTTTTGATTGGTTTGTCCTTTTTAAAATAATTCTTAATCTTTTGTAAGAATGACATTTTTCTCCTTTCTCCGTACATTCTATCTAATCTTCGGTGTACAAAATTATATTCTGCAAAACCTAGGAATCTCCTATCCGGACGAGTTCCTGTTAAAGTCGGATCGTGTTTTAACATGCAATCCTTATCCACTAAGAATTTTTCTTCTATATTTTCGACCAATCAAATGTCTGCTATCTTTTATTTCCGGGCCAATCCTTGCGCGGCCTTTTGGTGACGTTTGTCTCTCAACCCCTCCTTTACAATCTGCTCTTTTCTGTCCTCGCTGGTTTAACCAATCCCAGCGCGGCACCTGTGACGTCAGTACTACTCCTGACTACTGACCCCTCCTTTACAAGTGTCTCTCCACACCCGCTGTTTCAACCTACCACAGCGCGGCGTTTTATGACGTCAGCTCCCTCTCCGGCAACTGACCCTCCCTTTACAAAAATGTACGCAAACTTATTTTCTCTATAAATCTTAATTACATTTCAGTAACAACATAAAACATTCGCTATCGTGCCAGTTTCTTCTAAATTCGAAAAAGATAGTTTCTTCTCACACTTAGTAAAACTTTTCCGTTTACTAAAACATATACTACGAGTAAAACACTTCCGTCTACTCTTCACACAAGCTCCAGAAGTACCTGTTATTTCTCCAATGTTACCCTTACTAGGTGATATAACATCAAATTTTTATCAGCGTACCCTTTTTGCTATTACTCACACGCATAGAGTCCCTAACGAGTACTGAAAGTCCTGCTTAACTTCTCAGTACTAATTCTGCCTGACAGATAACCTCACTGCAGTATGGCTTCCACTTGCCACCCACTATTCTTTTTACCTACCCCGGGGTATTCTGGACAACATATAACAAAACTCAAAAATAAGCGGATGTTAGTTCATAATAAAATACAAATAACATTCTCATTACCCAATTAACAAATAGTAACAAAAACCATCCTCTGCTTACCAGAAAACTGATCCAGCGCAATATTAGCCAACAACATTCATACACCATATACTCACTTGGGCCCATACATTCACACTACACTAATACTTACGCTGGGTGTCAGATGTACTCTTTTATCAAAGTCCCTGCTACCAATTACCTTCTGATTGAAGAGTAATAACTTACCAATGGATCCTTTGCTAATTGGGAAGTTTAAAATGAGTGACATTCATTATAGTACATAATCCTGAAATAACCACTGAGTCAGGAAGTTTTAAAATGTTTATCTAAAGTTTTTAGCAGAGTAAAATACAGAAAACACGGTACTTGATTGAAATACCCAAGAAAAAAGCATAGAAATGATTTTGCTAATAAATGACGGTGTTTAAGGAAGAGTAGAGAATAGAGACAGCAGCGCAACTAAAGGTTGCAGTATAGTTACCTAAATGCGAGAACCAAGCCCCTTGGCCAAGGAGTTGGAAAAGATAGGACCCAGGAAGGATGAAGAGCAAAGACTTCTTCCAGGATCAGGACAGGACCGGTGACCTCTCTACAACGACGCCTGCGACGTTCCCCTCTCTGATACTCGACTTCTCTCGATTCTCCCGTGCCTTCCTTCTAATGGACTCCGCCGCCCCCTCCTCAGGACCTCTTCTGGACAGGGATTCAGTCAGCAACCGATCAGCATGGCAGTCTGGGGCTCTTCTGTGTGTTCTGAGAGTCAGCTCTAGCTAATTACTAATGCTATATTCTATTATACCCTTCTACGCCCATGTACCTCCCCTTAATGTTGCTAACATTATGGGACCACTACTTCTGATTGGACAGGGAAAGGGGGTGGATTCTCGCACCATATCGATTTGGCCTAAATTGTAAAGCCTATTGTCTTTACGTTCCCGCCCCTTCAAATTAATACATTTGCTTTATTTCCCACCCGTCTCACGATAAATGTTATACAATTTACAGGGGAAAAGTATCATTTTTGTCCTCCGGAAACATGAAGTACAGCATCTTTGGCCAATGGGTCATGGCCTTGGAAGACGTCCAAGTTGACTTCACTTGGCAGGCACACAGAACACATGCGCAGAACCATCTGTCTCTCGAGTTTCAAGTCACCAACCCAGGCCCAAATTTACGAATTACTAAAAGTGCAAGAAGAAAATATTAAAATCACAAATAAAAAGTTTCACTGTATGCCCACTTTCCCTACTCTATTCCCAATTAATTATAATACTATCCTGCATTAGTAGCATTAAGAAAACGACAATTTAATAATGACATGAGAGCAAGCTGAAGCATGTGAAAACATTTAGCGGCCATTTTAGTGCCATCTGCGCAGAAGCAGAAGTTTCCCACCAAGCAAAGAAAGACGTCACACCATGTGATCAGGTTGCGACATGCGCATTGAGGTTCCCGCGCTTTAGCGGACATTTTGGATTACAGACAAGCGTTATTCATTAGTAAAACACATAAGCAAGCTTCTGTCCCTCTTGTGTTTGTGAATGCAAAGTTTAGTTTTGACAATACAAGTTTAATAAATTAATACTATGAGGAAGATTGTGTACAAGCAAGTTTCATTTTTGAAACCTTGCTCCATCATCGTCTACTAGACAAACAAACATTGGCATAGCCAATAGGTCTCGCCTTTGGGACCTTTTAAGTGTTTAGTTATCCAGCACAATATCCTTGGTGCAACAACATCAACTGTTGCATGGCTAAACACTTATAAGGTCCCAAAGGCGAGACCTATTGGCTATGCCAGTGCTTGTTGTTCTTGCTTTGGGGGATAACAGGCACATGGTAAATGGGAACGGGGTTGGGGCCTGGGTGGGAATTTGTGACTGGGGAGGACGTAAGGTGCTCAGGAGTTCCATGCTCCACCCGTTTCATAGGAGTGGGTTACGCAAGGACCACGGGCCATGCAGTTCTGGCCTCTTGCGATTTTACCAGCCAGATTTCCTGGTTGGTTTCCTCGTTGGTGAAATGTGTTCCGCACCTGGGAAATCCAAGTGCGGGAATACCGGCCAATTATACTTGGGCAGAGTGGCATTCCACCCAGAAATATGACTGCCCAACATGTAATCGTGGCCGTGAAAGATGACAGCAAGGAGGAATCTGAGTGTAGTCTGTACAATCAGAGACCTTTTAGGGCTTTAAAAGGGGACCAGGATTTTAGGCGACAGATCTCAGAAACCGCTTCTATTTGGCAACGAAGATCACCATTTTAACAGGTGAGCTCCCCAAAAAAAAACACAAGAGGGCGCTTTCTTCCTTACGACAAACACCCGAAAGAATCACACTGACCGTGGAACGACTTTCAACCTTCACGGAGTCGAGATCAATAATATAAAAATCTGAATATCTGGTTTGAAAATGATTAAGATTGTGCCGTCTTCTATCCTGAAAAGTTCTCATACGATGGACCTCAAAATGGACGTCAATTCAGACTTCATGAATGACTCCGAAATGCAGTGATGATGAGAAATCCTCCAAGGCATCCGGGTCTAGAAAATGACCATTGACCTTCGAGGAAACATTGGACTGACCTTGAGCATTTTAGAACCTAGAACCTCTAAAAATATATCGGGAGTACACATGGCTCTGGCTACCAAGCAAGCACGGGAACAAAGCCACCCAGCGCCCTTTGAAACGTACCAGATGTTGGGCCTCTCATAGGCACTGCCACTGCCCACGCATCACGGGCAGCATCTCAGATGTTTACAGGGCAGCTTATAAAACTGAGCTTCACCCTGGCAGTCCAACATCCCTGGTGAACAGACTAGCTGCAGCACAGGCATACAGCGGCTGTCATCACAGAAACACACTCCTTCGTGGACACCTGGAGTCCGCTGTGATTGGTGGTCAAAGACATGCCAAGGGCGGCCGCGTTTGAAATAGCTGCTATGGGCGAATTGGTGAATCCCGGAAGTGACAGAAAATAAGACCAGTGACCCGAGACGCGATTGCACAAGAGGATGCCCTGAAGCAGAGCCTTTTATCACCACAGCCAGAAGAAGACCCCTTTAAAGCAAATACGAGACACCACCTGATAAGGACAGTAAATATATGGGGGACATTGACGGAAAGGTTTGCATTACTGCTGCTCGCGGCATGGGAAGAGTAAACTCTGTACCTGTGCTAGGAAAGTACTCTAGGAGTCACTGGGACGAGATGGCGACTAGACTCGCACATCTTCACAATGACTAGTGGAAGCTACCACAAACCACAGTGCAGCAGGGCTGGACTATTGCTCCCAGACACATCCCTAAAACAGTGTTTAGTCACTGCAAAGGCAGCAGGAACGCTATCTAGGGTAACATTATTACTAGGGAGACAGTCTTGTGTGAGGGTGCCTGGCTTTAAACTGAGAGTCCAGGCCCGATTGAAGGAACTGATGTTGACTCTGAGGAGGGTCTGCCCAAAAAGGTGGGTCCTCCGGCGTCAGAGCTGAAGTCACGCCACCCAATTTAAAATTGCTTTTGTCGTGTATGTCCTGCTCATCCGCCATTGGGTCTGTTGTGGTGCAATGCGAACTCCGCCAAGCATGGTGGTGGTTCCACTGACCGATCTGCAGGGTCCAGCCCATCATCAGGTGTGGCTTTCCATGGTCCTCTAGTGAAAGAGTGCCAAGGAAAGTGTGGCTATTACACGCGGAATGTACACAATTGTGAACTAGACCATGACACTATATGAAACATTTTGTATTAGTGGTAAATCCCCTAAATAGACCTGTTTGTAAAAGGTGCAAGCAAATAATGCCCCACCAATGCGTTCGCCCGGGGCCCTGGCTATAAGAACAGGGAGGTGTGCAGACAAAATATCGAGTTGGAAATGTCAAACTACAGAAACATCGAGTTCTAAATATCATGAGTCAGAAATATCGACAGCAAGAATATCGTGGTCAAGAATATCGATTTTAAGGTAAGAAATATCGTTTTTAAACATATACTAATTTTCAACACTAATCCTTTATGGGTTCCGGAGTAGCGTGCTACTCGACAGAAAAGCGCTTCAACACCCCTTCAGGGGTAAAAATCGCTATATGAATGCAAACCTTTCTCCCCCTTCTATCCCTCCGCTATCCTTCTCATTCCAAATAATTGACTAATATCCACCACTCAAATTACTTTCATATTTCACCATACTAATTCAACACTTATCCTTTATGGGTTTCCGGAATAGCGTGCTACTGCCCAAAAAAAATAAAAAAATAAAAGGCGCTTCAACACCCCATCAGGGGTAACAAGCGCTATATAAATACAAACCTTTTTTCCTCTTCTATCCTTCTGCTATCCTTTCGAATCCAAATAACTGACTAACCTATCCACCACTTAAAATTACTTTCATATTTCACTATACTAATTCAACACTAATCCTTTATGGGTCCCGGAGTAGCGTGCTACATGCCAAAAAAGCGCTGCGACGCCTCGTCAGGGGTAGTAAGCGCTATATAAATGCAATTACAATACAATACAATATAGAAGTCATTAATATAGTTTTTAGATATATAGGGGCCGATTCCGATCTCGGCCGGAAGCGCACCGAATACGATTCGTCTGGAAAAAATACGAGCCGAACGCGGTTTACCCGACCGATTCGTACAGTCGTCCGAGCGAGCAAGTACGATGCGATTGAACGCGAAATCGCCGACCGACTCGTTTCCGGGTCCGAACCGCTCCGTCCGACTCGTTCGCACTCGATTCGTACCGCGCAATGGAGACGTTTTACGACCGAGCCAGTACGATGCACGATCTGGACAGCCGGATCGAGTCGGAGCCTCCGACACGAAAAAGCTCTCGGAAGCGGACTTCGGGGGTTCGTGCCGGACCCCCCTTCACCCGTAGCCGTACGAGTCAGACACAGGGGGGACCCATGGGTCCCCGCTATACATGCGTGTACGGTGCGGATGGCACCAACGCGTACCCACTACAGGGGGCCCCCTTGTGCACAACGTACCCATTGAGTCAATGGGAGCCCATGTACACGTCAGTACGACCGGCTCCCATTGACTTCAATGGGAGTCCGACCGAACCGAGTCTGGCAGCATACGGCCGCATCGTACTCGCTCGGTCGGACTGCAGGGGTCCGGCTCGGTCGGGAAACAATCCGGATCGGTCGGAGAGCTTTCCGACCCAGATCGGAATTGGCCCCATAGTTGTTTAAAATATCGATTTTTAAATTAGTGTTATGTATTTTAGTATATATTTTACATTTCTGAGATGTATCTTTTTTGTATAAGAATTGTTTATGTTTTTTAATATATGTGTTAAATTTTTAGTAGTTATCAATTTTATTATAATTAAATTTTGCGTTTGTTAGTTCCGTGGCGGGTTGTGGGTTTATAGGGGAATAGGGTGGGAAGTAATTTAATTATAATAAAATATTTATTAATATTTTTTAATTGAGATTTTATGGTCTTGATTGTGGAAGTAATTTATTAATTAATTATTAATTGGTTAATTAATATTAATTAATTGGTAATTTATTATGGTAATTGTGAATTTGTTTTAGGTGTGGGTTGTGGGGTTTATAAGGGTAATGGGTGGAAGTAATTTATTTTTAATTGATTAATAAGTTAATATTAATAAAATTTTTGAAAATTAAATATGGAAATTGTGTAAATAATTTTAGGTGCGGGTTGAGGGGTTTATAGGAGTAATGGATGGGAAGTAATTTATTTTTGATTAATTCATCATTAGTTGTTGATTGATATTAATTAATTGATTGAAAATTAATTATGGAAATTGTGTAATTAATTTTAGGTGCGGGAAGTAATTTATGTTTAATTAATTAATAATTAGTTGATAATTAATATCAATTAATTAATTGATATTTAATTAGGGTAATTGTTTTTTTTTGTGTGGGTTTTACTTTTATAGGGGTAAAGGGTGGGGAGCAATGTTCCCTCTAATTTTTCTTTCTCATGTGCGGCAATAGAATGTTGGTGTGCGCACTTTTCTTGCTTGTGTGCGCAATTGAGTGATAAGATGTGCAACAAGACAAGTCGACCAGCTACCATGTAAAAGTAAATAGCAAGCATTGGCACTGTCAATAGGTCTTGCTTTTAATTTAAAGTTACTTCTTAGGCATTGATTGGTTTAAGTACTGAATAAGTCATCACACATGCACCTTTTCACTCATCCATGCACTTGTGCATCCATAAATTACTTATTCATTCTTGCATTCACCAACTTACACAACCACAATACAACACATACACAAGTTAGCCACATATGCAAGATAAAAGAGAATAAAAGTAGAAAAAATAAAACATGCTATTGCCTGAAAATGGGAGATGCAAGCTTGCAATAACAAAATTAAACAAAGCAGAAGGTATTGTACATAGTTGTGGACGTCCTGCAATGGCACAGTATTGCAATGCCCTTGCACCACGCAAGGGGGAGGGGGCAAGGCGGCAGCAGCACTAATGAGAAGAAAACTTTAGAAACATATCAAAAATGTGCCCAAGTCTCTCTCTCTCTCTGTCTCCCTCCCTCTCTCTATCTCTCCCTCCCTCTCTCTATCTCTCCCTCCCTCTCTCTATCTCTCCCTCCCTCTCTCTATCTCTCTCTCCCTCCCTCTCTCTATCTCTCCCTCTCTCTCCCTCTCTCCCTCCCTCTCTCTCTCCCTCTCTCTCTGTCTCTCTCTCTGTCTCTCTCTGTCTCCCTCTGTCTCCCTCTGTCTCCCTCTGTCTCCCTCTGTCTCACTCACTCTGTCTGTCTCCCTCTCTCTCTCTCTGTCTCCCTCTCTCTCCCTCTCCCTCCCTCTCTCTCCCTCTCCCTCTGTCTCCCTCCCTCTCTCTCCCTCTGTCTCCCTCCCTCTGTCTCCCGCTCTCTCTGTTTCCCTCTCTCTCTGTCTCCCTCCCTCTGTCTGTCTCCCTGTCTCCCTGTCTGTCTCTGTCTCCCTCCCTCTGTCTGTCTCCCTGTCTGTCTCTGTCTCCCTCCCCCTGTCTGTCTCTGTCTCCCTCTGTCTCCCTCCCTCTGTCTCCCTCCCTCTGTCTCCCTCCCTCTGTCTCACTCCCTCTGTCTGTCTCCCTCTGTCTGTCTCCCTCTGTCTGTCTCCCTCTCCCCCTGACTCCCTCCCCCTGACTCCCTCCCCCTGACTCCCTCCCTCTGTCTCCCTCTCTCTCTGTCTCCCTCGCTCTCTGTCTCTGACTCCCTCTGTCTCCCTCTATCTGTCTCCCTCCCTCTGACTCCCTCTGTCTCCCTCTATCTGTCTCCCTCCCTCTGTCTCCCTCTGTCTGTCGCCCTCCTCCCTCTGTCTCCCTCCCTCTGTCTCCCTCTGTCTCCCTCCCTCTGTCTCCCTCCCTCTGTCTCTCTCCCTCTCTCTCTCTCTCCTCTCTCTCTCTCTCCCTCTGTCTGTCTCACTCTCTCTGACTCCCTCAGTCTCCCTCTATCTGTCTCCCTCTATCTGTCTCCCTCTATCTGTCTCCCTCTGTCTGTCTCCCTCCTCCCTCTGTCTGTCTCCCTCTGCCTGTCTGTCTCCCTCTGCCTGTCTGTCTCCCTCTGTCTGTCTCCCTCTGTCTCCCTCCCTCTGTCTCCCTCCCTCTGTCTCCCTCCCTCTGCCTCCCTCTCTCTCTGTCTCCCTCTGTCTCCCTCCCTCTGTCTCCCTCCCTCTGTCTCCCTCCCTCTCTGTCTCCCTCCCTCTCTGTCTCCCTCCCTCTCTGTCTCCCTCTCTCTGTCTCCCTCCCTCTGTCTCCCTCCCTCTGTGTCCCTCCCTCTATCTCCCTCTGTCTGTCTCCCTCCCTCTGTCGCCTTCTGTCTCCCTCTGTCTGTCACCCTCTGTCTCCCTCTCTCCGTCTCCCTCCCTCTCTCTGTCTCCCTCTCTCTGTCTCCCTCTCTCTGTCTCCCTCTCTCTGTCTCCCTCTCTGTCTCCCTCTCTCTGTCTCCCTCTCTCTGTCTCCCTCTCTCTGTCTCCCTCTCTGTCTGCCTCTCTCTGTCTCCCTCTCTGTCTCCCTCTCTGTCTCCCTCCCTCTGTCTCCCTCCCTCTGTCTGTCTCACTCTGTCTCTGTCTCCCTCCCTCTGTCTCTCTCCCTCCGTCTCCCTCCCTCTATCTGTCTCCCTCTATCTGTCTCCCTCTATCTGTCTCCCTCTATCTGTCTCCCTCTGTCTGTCGCCCTCCTCCCTCTGTCTGTCGCCCTCCTCCCTCTGTCTGTCGCCCTCCTCCCTCTGTCTGTCTCCCTCCTCCCTCTGTCTGTCTCCCTCTGTCTGTCTCCCTCTGTCTGTCTCCCTCTGTCTGTCTCCCTCTGTCTCCCTCCCTCTGTCTCCCTCCCTCTGTCTCCCTCTCTCTCTCCCTCTGTCTCCCTCTCTCTCTGTCTCCCTCTGTCTCCCTCCCTCTGTCTCCCTCCCTCTCTGTCTCCCTCTCTCTGTCTCCCTCCCTCTGTCTCCCTCCCTCTGTGTCCCTCCCTCTATCTCCCTCTGTCTGTCTCCCTCCCTCTGTCGCCCTCTGTCTCCCTCTGTCGCCCTCTTCTCCCTCTCTCCGTCTCCCTCTCTCCATCTCCCTCCCTCTGTCTGTCTCCCTCTCTCTGTCTCCCTCTCTGTCTCCCTCTCTCTGTCTCCCTCTCTCTGTCTCCCTCTCTGTGTCTCCCTCTCTCTCTGTCTCCCTCTCTCTCTGTCTCCCTCCCTCTGTCTGTCTCACTCTGTCTCTGTCTCCCTCCCTCTGTCTCTCTCCCTCCGTCTCCCTCCCTCTGTCTCCCTCCCTCTATCTGTCTCCCTCTGTGGGTCTCCCTCTGTCTGTCTCCCTCTGTCTCCCTCTCTCTCTGTCTCCCTGTCTCCCTCTCTCTGTCTCCCTCTATCTGTCTCCTTCCCTCTGTCGCCCTCCTCCCTCTGTCTGTCTCCCTCTGTCTGTCTCCCTCACTTTGTCTGTCTCCCTCTGTCTGTCTCCCTCTGTCTCCCTCCCTCTGTCTGTCTCCCTCTGTCTCCCTCCCTCTGTCTCCCTCTTTCTCTCTCTCCCTCTGTCTGTCTCCCTCAGTCTGTCTCCCTCTCTCTGTCTCCCTCCCTCTCTGTCTCCCTCCCTCTCTGTCTCCCTCTCTCTCTGTCTCACTCTCTCTCTGTCTCCCTCTGTCTCCCTCCCTGTCTCCCTCCCTGTCTGTCTCTGTCTCCCTCCCTCTGTCTCCCTCACTCTGTCTGTCTCCCTCCCTCTTTCTCCCTCCCTCTGTGTCCCTCCCTCTATCTCCCTCTGTCTGTCTGTCTCCCTCTGTCTGTCTCCCTCTCCCCCTGACTCCCTCCCCCTGTCTCTATCTCCCTCTTTCTCCCTCCCTCTGTGTCCCTCCCTCTATCTCCCTCTGTCTGTCTCCCTCTGTCTGTCTCCCTCTCCCCCTGACTCCCTCCCTCGGTCTCTGTCTCCCTCTGTCTCCCTCTCTCCAGGTACTTTACTGTCCTAAAACCCACGTGAGGCAACTGCCAACATGGCGGGTGTCCTAGAGGCCAGCTCTAGATTCACCATCAAACCACGGGCTCAAACCTGACGGGGCAGGATCAGCCTGTTATCCCTACTAGGTAGGTAAAAATGGTGCCACTGCTACTGAGTTTGTTATTGATGGCTCGTGCCATCTAAAGGACCACGAGAGACTATTCGGTTTGCGGTGTGAGCTATAGACGGCGCTATAAAATCCTGGCACCCACATACACATTTGTGTCACAAACAACACCTCCAACACACACAAGTGTTCCCATCATGCATGCACATGTGCACAATAGCTCGACCTCACATGCAAAAACCTTCACTGTGCATACACATAGAACAGACAGGACACACATTCGCACACACACTCATGCCACAGCCACACTGCTGATAAACAAGCATTTACAATGCAATAGGTCTCGCATTACTGGAAGTTTGAGCTATTGGTGTTGCATTATTATTAGCAACGCCAATAACTCAAACATTCATTAATGTGAGACCTATTGCATTGCAAATGTTTGTTTTAATTTGTAATGCGATTATGTAGTGGCTAACTGTGGCCAATTATAGAAATGAGTGGCAGGCAAGTAGTAAAACTGTTCCACTTACACCGCTCATAGCAGCCAGCTGTGTGCTCGCTGCAAATGAAACGAGTACTGAGATCTCCTGTTGCTGCTAAGATTAGGATTACAGATATAAACAAATTTAGATTTTTAAAGAAACTCCCCTGTGTTAATTTATTTCACAAATGCAGCTGTCCCACCTACCACTCACACCGCCCTTCACATACACCCACCACAATTAAGGATTGTAAGCCGTGGAGCTTTTATGACAGCGCCAATGACAGATAAAAGGGCTACACTTTTTTGCCTGGTTTGTATCTGGCAATTACAGAGTTCCCAGACACACTTTCTAAAGCTGCATGACGTGCAGTCCTATTTTGAGTACACCTCTGCAAACTACCTCTGAAAGTGTTTCTCTACAATAAGGACCCAAAATCCTCCTACCTGCAAAAGTGGAAGAAGTCTACTGCACCATTTGCATTAGAGCACAACGGCGGGGACAGAAGCAACAGGAAGGAGGTTGGGATTTTGTTTTTTGCACTTTTATAGAGTGAACTTGTCTGGAAGGTATTGGAGAGCTTTACATGAGCACCAGTTACATTGCACAAAAGACACATTTATAGTTGGCGGTATTGTATGTTGGAAGGTGCGATGTTTGTTTTTCTCCCTGTGTCACTCCTGACAGGAAGAGGCAGTCAAGTCAACAGCTGTAGAGGTGTGACACAAGAGAGGGGCAAGCAAGGGTAACTAATTTTCACTCAAACCTCACGAATGCTTGTTGTTATTTTCTGTAAGTTCGGTTCTAGGAGATATGCACTGCGGGCTAGAACGCAACTTACAGAAAATAACAACTAGCAATGCCGCCATAGTATTAAAGGGAGCCTGCACAGCGATACAAATTCAACATTAAGGGGCCGATTCCGATCTCGGTCGGAGGCGCACCCAATACCATTCGGTCGGGAAAAAAGCCATGCGAATGCCTGTTTCCCGACCGATCCATACAGCATACCGAACGAGTAAGTACGATGCGCACAACAGCACAGAATCCGGCCGAGTCGTACTCACCCAATCCAGGGCCTGTTCCCCGACCGAGGCGAATCCGGAAACGCAGAATCGAGTCGCACGGAAGGGAAAATGCAGCCCCGTCCGGCCGAACAAGTACGATGCGCTTTCCGTACGCGCCGAACCCGTCGCTACGCACGGCACGTCAAAGCATCCGGGAGAGGCGCACATAAGCTCCGATTCGCGCCACAACACGATCCACGGCTACGAGGCGAACACGCCAGCAACGAGGACGACGCGAAGCGACGAGAAAGACGAACGACACGAACCAACCATGAATCCCTTCGTCCCGATCATACCAATATTCTACATTTACTACCGGAACAGGCACGGACGCGTACGGCGCAGAAGGTAAGTCAGACACCAACCACAAAACACATACAACACGTACACGACACATCACACACACACCGAGGGATGCAGAATTTACTTACACCAGCAACAGCAGCACCATAGGGGCGGGATGCCCATCACCAATGCCACATATGCACACAGGGGCCTGAATGCGCACCACCACCCCTACCCAGGGGGGGCCGGATGCCAACCACCACTACCACCCTTAGCCAGGGGGGTGCCAGATGCCCACCACCACTACCACCCTTACCCAGGGGGGGCTGGATGCCTACCACTACTACCACCCTTAGCCATGGGGGTGCCAGATGCCTACCACTACTACCACCCTAAGCCAGGCGGCTGGATGCCTACCACTACTACCACCCTAAGCCAGGGGGCTGGATGCCTACCACTACTACCACCCTTAGCCAGGGGGTGCCAGATGCCTACCACCACTACCACCCTTACCCAGGGGGCTGGATGCCTACCACCACCCTTACCCAGGGGGCTGGATGCCTACCACTACTACCACCCTTAGCCAGGGGGTGCCAGATGCCTACCACTACTACCACCCTTACCCAGGGGGGCTGGATGTCTACCACTACTACCACCCTTAGCCAGGGGGTGCCAGATGCCCACCACCACTACCACCCTTAGCCAGGGGGCTGGATGCCTACCACTACTACCACCCTTAGCCATGGGGGTGCCAGATGCCTACCACTACTACCACCCTTACCCAGGGGGCTGGATGCCTACCACTACTACCACCCTTAGCCAGGGGGCTGGATGCCTACCACTACTACCACCCATAGCCAGGGGGTGCCAGATGCCTACCACTACTACCACCCTTACCCAGGGGGCTGGATGCCTACCACTACTACCACCCTTACCCAGGGGGTGCCAGATGCCTACCACTACTACCACCCTTACCCAGGGGGGCTGGATGCCTACCACTACTACCACCCTTAGCCAGGGGGCTGGATGCCTACCACTACTACCACCCTTAGCCAGGGGGTGCCAGATGCCTACCACTACTACCACCCTTACCCAGGGGGGCTGGATGCCTACCACTACTACCACCCTTAGCCAGGGGGTGCCAGATGCCCACCACCACTACCACCCTTACCCAGGGGGCTGGATGCCTACCACTACTACCACCCTTAGCCATGGGGGTGCCAGATGCCTACCACTACTACCACCCTTACCCAGGGGGCTGGATGCCTGTCACTACTACCACCTCTACCCATGGGGGCTGGATGCCTACCACCAACACCACCCCCACTCATAGGATGGACAATGCATGACACAACCAGCACACCACAACCTAGGGAATGCAAGAAAAAGACATCCCCCCAACACCATGACAAGCGTGTGTAGACTGTGTCAAATGCCTACAACACTGAACATGACTTTGAACATACAATGTGACCCCCTATCACATGTGCCACACATATATGTGTGTGGCCCCCACAATGCAAGCAGGCCATGACCATTGTGGCAATGGGGTCCAAACCCCCATCATCACAGTGACCAAAATGTAAGTGTGGGGTCCATAGCTGAAGCACATTTTGAACAGTGTGGCAATGGGGTCCAAACCCCCATCATCACAGTGACCAAAATGTAAGTGTGGGGTCCATAGCTGAAGCACATTTTGAACAGTGTGGCAATGGGGTCCAAACCCCCATCATCACAGTGACCAAAATGTAAGTGTGGGGTCCATAGCTGAAGCACATTTTGAACAGTGTGGCAATGGGGTCCAAACCCCCATCATCACAGTGACCAAAATGTAAGTGTGGGGTCCATAGCTGAAGCACATTTTGAACAGTGTGGCAATGGGGTCCAAACCCCCATCATCACAGTGACCAAAATGTAAGGGTGGGGTCCATAGCTGAAGCACATTTTGAACAGTGTGGCAATGGGGTCCAAACCCCCATCATCACAGTGACCAAAATGTAAGTGTGGGGTCCATAGCTGAAGCACATTTTGAACATTGTGGCAATGGGGTCCAAACCCCCATCATCACAGTGACCAAAATGTAAGTGTGGGGTCCATAGCTGAAGCACATTTTGAACAGTGTGGCAATGGGGTCCAAACCCCCAACATCACAGTGACCAAAAGGTAAGTGTGGGGTCCATAGCTGAAGCACATTTTGAACAGTGTGGCAATGGGGTCCAAACCCCCATCATCACAGTGACCAAAATGTAAGTGTGGGGTCCATAGCTGAAGCACATTTTGAACATTGTGGCAATGGGGTCCAAACCCCCATCATCACAGTGACCAAAATGTAAGTGTGGGGTCCATAGCTGAAGCACATTTTGAACATTGTGGCAATGGGGTCCAAACCCCCATCATCACAGTGACCAAAATGTAAGTGTTGACAAAGAAAAAGCTGCAACTGCCAAACTGCATGGATGATTCCTGGTCACAGAACATAAAACACATCAGTGGCAAAGTAGTGCATGTGTCCCATTGCAACATAAATTGGGGGAGGCAAATACTGCAGTGCAAATAAGACATACCTTTGGCCATGTGCAGACAAACAACACCCATGGGGGCTGACACTGTCAACATTCATCAATGACACAATGACAGAAGTGACCATCAGAATGCAGACCCACATATTTGCACCAATGGGCACACAAATGCAGATACCCTGTGGAGACTGTAGATGTGAGGTGAACAGATACCATACCATGGCAGCACTGGGACACACAAACCATGATCATTGTGCTGACCGATGACCTAGGAGTCCCAGGGACAGCAGGGGAAACCCACCAAACTACATACAGCCAATGGCACACCCAAGATATGCCAATGCAGTGGTGCAGATGCACAAACACAAACAGGCAGACCCACACTGCACATCATACACAACAGGTGAGGGGGGGTGCCAGTGTCCCCAGGCAACCACACAACACATGAGGAGACCTGAATACCAATCATACAGATGTGCATACAGTGCCACACAAAGGTAACTCATGGATCCAAATCCCCTATGTGGGCAAGCAGGCATTGTCAGATGAGAGGGAGCACAAATCACACATGTCACACAGGCACGTAGGAACAGCAACTGACACAGCAAGACACAGACACACCACAGCACTACCCCCAGGGCCCCCACAATGTGGTGACCCTGGGCTGCATTACAATCCCACTGTGATGACAAAGCTAAATGTCGTTCACACTGTGAACCACAGTCATGTGTCCTGAGCAACAAACTACCATCACACCTACACAAGCACAAATCAATCAGCACGGCCAGTAAGCCAAGGCCAACATGGAGGCAGGGGCCTAGCCGGGCAACAACTCTCATCTGCACACACTCAACACCACACCCTCGACCTCCAACAATGTGCAGCAGTGAAGCACACATGCACTGGTGACATTGCACATGCACCCATGACTATTCCAGGGTGGTGGGTGGGAACCAAGGTGCAGAAACACATCACACATGGCCACTCAACAAGACTCCTGAATGTCTGACACACTGCACACTACGCTGTACATGGACATGACGGCAATACCACACCAACCAATGGGATCCCAGCCACAGTCACACACCAATGAAGAAGCCAAGGTCACCCACAAAGAACACACATAGACAACAACCAACATTGCAGCCCGGACCCTGAGGAGTGCCAGCAGTCACACACACAACGTGTCACAATCACTGAAAGATAACACAAACTGGAAATCACATGACAGGGGCAAACAACAAGTGCCAAGGGGAAACCTGACTGTGACCCATCTGCGTCTGCACACAAACTCAGCCCTGACAGCAAACACACCTATGGGTGACACCCTGATGACCAGTAATGTGCCATGCACCCACATCACAGAGAACCCAGGGAGAAGACTTTGGGGGAACATAGGTCAACTCAGCAAGCATCACAAACAGGTACAACACTAGGGATCACAGCATGCACAGCTAAACGGAAGTGAACACACAGACATGCTCATACAACACACACCTTGGGCGCAGGCAATGTCACAGGAGTACACACTGCCATGAGGGGACTCCACTCCTGTGTGAGGAAAGCTGTGCCATATGTTGCCTCAGTAGGGCCCCATCATGTCAGCTGAGCACTTGGTCACACAATCAACAATTAGCACCAAATGAAGGCTCCTGTCACATCAGCCTGGTCATGGAAGTGCCAACGAAATCATCAGCACAGATCCAACACACTTGTATAGCAATGTTGCACTGACAACACAGATGAGTCCTTCCCCATTGATGCCCAAACCTGCATGTCCAGTGGAGATGGCCACACGGTCAGGGAAGTAGACGAATTGAACAATGGCAGGCACAACAGATGTGCAGGGGTGGAAGCCACAGATGTGAAATTGCTAATGTAAGTAGGAAATCCCATTGCCAAATACTGAACACATGACACCCTCAGATGCTGCTATGGATGACATGGATACACCACAGGATAGGACACATTCCCCCTGGACCACATGGGTTCCTGCACAGTAACACTTCATTATCATGAGACCAAATATCACCATCACTGCAGCAAGGGCATGGTTAGCATCATCAACAACATGTACATCAGAAGCATAAGCACTAGAGAACAGAAAGTTGCTTTATTCAGCATATGTGTGTATTGAAAACTGAAAGTCCAGAAAAAACACAAAGGCCAATGGCCAGTCCATTGTCAAAGTCCAAACAGGGTGACAGTGGCAGATGTCACCCTACGCATGCCTGCACTGCACAAAACCAGGGACAATCCACTAGGAGGGGCAACCGGGGGGCAGGCCAGGCACCGCAGGGACAGGATCAGGGCTCACCAGGAGGAAGCAGGGAAGGGGTGGTGGGTGCTGGAGAGCCACTGACAACTGCAGTGGAGGTGTCTGACATGGTGTGTGCCGGCACAACTGGGGGGCATGACTCAGATGTTGTGGGTGCCGGCACGACTGCAGTGGACCCTGCAGATGGAGTGGACAGGTCCGCCACTGCAGTGCCCAAGTCAGACAGGGTGGTAGTGGACTCCACTGCAGTGCCTACCACCAGGGGAGGAGAATGGGGAACAGGCAAGGTGGGCTGGACAGAGGGGGAGGACACCCTCACCACATCAGTGGCACAGACAAGCGCAGCGGGGGTGTGGTGCCGGGAGAGCAAGTGGCAGGGGGAGAAGGCCGGATCCTCTTGGGGATGGTATATCTGTGGGTGGGGGAACCTGGGGCAGGGTGTGGTGGGGGCACCTGTGGAGTGGGGGCCTGAGGGATGGAGGAAGGAGACCTGGTGCCTGAGCTGCAGGGCGGCGGCGGGGTCTTGCTCTTACGACTCCGGGGGACTTGCGGGTGGGGGCCTCAGTCTGTCTGCGCCTGGGGGAGGGTGTCCGGGGGCGAGGGGCACTCTGCTCCGTGTGGGTGGGCTTCCTCTTCCCCCTGAATGCTGTATCAGCTGGATCGGAGGGGAAGAGGCCGAGGTCACTGAGGAAGAGCCGCTGGGTCTTTGGGGTTGCAGGTGAGGCAAGGGAGGGTGCTTTGGAGGGAGAGGCAACTGAGGACTGCGCAGTGCTCGTGGATGCGTGTGTGTGTTCCAGGGCCCCATCCCCTGTGAGTCTGGTTTCAGTCCCCTGACTGTGCGTGCGTGTGCGTTTTGTTTGTGGCGTGTGTGTCTGTGTGCTGGACGTGTGTGTGCTGGTGTGTGCCTGTGCCGGTGTGTGTGTGCTTGGGACGGGTAAGGTGCTGGGGAGTGTGGATGGAGCAGAGGCAGGAGGGGTGAGGGACTGTCTGAGGAGGGACACTGCTGCCGTCAGGGAGGAGTCCATGGACCTATTGCCCCTCTGTAGGTCAGACATGCCCGATGAGATGCCCTCCATGAACGACACCAGCTGAGTCAACAGAGCGGTGTGCGCATGGAGGACACTCAGCATGGCTGTCTGCCCTACATGGAGCTGGCGAAGGAGGTACACAGACTCCTCACTCAGGGCAGCAGGGGACACAGGGGCAGGGGGTGCGGTGCCTGGCCCAAAGGAGACACGCTCCCGAACATGGGAGCCTCCACGGACCTGGGGAATGGGAGCCGATGGGAGGGCGGTGGTGGTGCTGGTGGTGGCGGGGACAGCAACACTAGCTGGGGTGTGGTGGCTGCTGACACCCGCCTCCATAAGGGAGTCATCCTCCGAGTTGCTCTGGTCCTCAGCTGAGGTGGATGGTGCTGAGGACTCCTCGGTGTGGCTCCCCTCGCCCTCCGTGCCACTGGGTCCCTCCGACCACTCCTCGGCTGCTGACCCAGTCTGGCTCTCCGGCTCCTCCTGGTCCGTGGAGCTGTCCCCTTCCGTGGCCGTGGATGTATCTGCAAACAATGGGGAAACAGACAGACATCAGTCACCTGCACCAAACGCACACACCACTGTGAGCACAGCACATTACAGAGCAAGCCCTGGCATCATTAGTTGAACATTGCTAAAAGTGCCCTAACTGAACAGGAGAAGCCAATTGTCAGTCTGATGCCAACCATGGCACTCACATCCCACATGGCCTTGCACCCATCTGTCTGGTGTCTGTTGGATAGCAACACCCCAGTGTGGACACATGCACCACCTACACAGTAGTTGGACAGTGCAGAGGACACGGTGTAGCATGTGGACATGCACACATCACAACTCTTGCCACTGAGTCAGTACAGGTTTCCGGATGAAAGGGATGCCCAGAGTCAAATAGGAAATGCATGTGATGCATACCAGCGACAGACACCATGATGCACCCATGTCCTGATAGCCATCGCCACAATGGTGTGCATGTAGCACATGTCACTCCCCTGCAGGATCACCAATAAGTAGACACATGCCATGGCGGAGGCATGACTGCTAAGTCATACATCACTGTCTCAGTGATGTATGACTTGGCAGCCAGACAACAACACTCTGCACTGTGTCACAATAGTAGGTCATGGGGAATGCAAGTCCTGGAGCTGCACAAGTGCACATGTACATCCCCCACACAACACATCATCTTAACCCTCATCTGTCCAGGTCATACCGATTGGACATATGGGAGACCTGTGACACTACCCTCTGAACCTGAGCCCCTCACAATCTGCTGTGAATGGGAAACAGCTGCCTGAACTTCACATTCGCATACCCCAGTCTGCACGGGCAGCTGATCAAACACCTATGTGACACACAAGTATCGTCTCCTATGGTCACATCTCCAGTGGCATGCTGAGCCCCTACCGAGAAACACCCCAGCAGTCCTGGCAACAAATCCACAGCACACTGACACAGAGGCAGACACCTGAGGGGTCAAATCACTGCGCACAATGTGTCAGCTGATACACGGGAGTGGGAGTACAGAGTGCATTGCATGGCCTGGAGTAGGCATGACTGTCCTGCCCCACATGAATGAGGGATGAGCCCTGGACAGTGGATAGCTGGCTATGTATGTGTGACACACGTAATCTGCACACTCCTGGGGCCCAAACATTGTTCCCACCCGCTGCATGGGTGTGTGCCACATACCCCAGGCACATGTGGTGGCTCAGCTCAGCAAGTGGACCGCATATCAAAGCAACACGCAGATTACATGTCCGAACACAGGCGTTGTGTGAACAATGGACCCACCCATGATGCCCACAACAGAGTTAGGGAAACAGATGCTGTCCCCCACCTTTAGTGAAGCAAACTGCAAGGACACAGTCCCAAGTGACACAATTCCCTGAATGTAAGGGCCACACCTGGGTATCAGATGAGGAGTGGGCAGTGCACAATAGAGGGACATGGCTCCTGGACAACATGACTGCTGTACTGTGGCAGTTTAACCAGGCCAGAGGAGGGCACATAGCATGTAATACAGAGTTCACAGTGCAGTCTTTGACTCACCCCCTCCTTGCTGCTGTCTGGCCTTCAGCTGCCCATCCAGGTCTGGAAACACCACCGCCAGGATCTGGAGCATGTGGGGGGTCAGGGTCCGTGTTCCGCCCTCCTGCGAGGAGGCGACAGCTTCAGCTGGACCCGTGCAATCCTCCGGGTCCAGCCCCGAAGGTCCTGCCACCTCTTCTGGCAGTTGCGGATCCGGCGCTTGTAGACCCCCACGGACCGGACAGCCCGGACGATGTCCTTCCAGATCTCCTGCTTCCGATGGGCATTAACCTGTCAGGATGACAAAGTGAAAAGGCCATTACTACACATGCAACATATCCGTGCATGACACAGTTGTATATACATGTCTCAATCACAGGGGCACATGATGTACACAGGCAGTGCAACGCTGCCCATGGACAGTTTGCCAGAAGTCACTACATGGTATCATTGCATGGGAAGTAAAACCTTGTTCAAATGCACTGTCACTGCACCATACCTGTCCAGTGCATGTCACTACACACTATGGGGGTGACAACTACTCAGTGAGCCTGCTAGCCAGTGGCGTGCAGACTTTCAGCCTTGCTAGTCAGACAAAATGCACATTCAGAAAGGCAGTGCACAGAACACTCACCTGCTCCCCTGGTGTCCCATACAGCTTGCTGTACTGTGGAAGTAGGCTGTCCAGCAGGGCCTGGTTCTCCTCAAGGCTGAAGGCTGGGGCTCTCTCCACAGTACGTGCCATTGCAGGGTCCAGAGGGGGCAGAGACAGCAGCAGTGCAGTGGCAGATGTCGTCCTGGAGCATGTAGTGCAGGCAAGTGAGCTCTCAGGGGAACAGCCAGCAATATATATGTGCTGGAGAGGCAGATACTGTCCCATGTGTCCAAAGTGATAGGTCCAAGTCGTTTGCATCTTCTGAATCTGGCCAATCCATGGAATAGCAGCACCAATACACGCCCACAGCATCCTTCAAATCTTCAACTTCATGACATACATGATTTTGCAACATTGTTGTGGGTGACCAACTGAATTTCCAGCAACCGACTCGTTCGAATTTCGAAAACGCGTCCGTTGCCAGGCTAGGCCATTGTCAATGGGTGCGCACCGATCGGTCCATTGCTGTTCAACGCGTACAGGGGTACAACGCGTACCCGCACACATTGAATGCAATGGGCCGGCCGGGGCACCGATCGGTCCATTGCGGTACAACGCGTACAGGGGTACAACGCGTACCCGCACACATTGAATGCAATGGGCCGGCCGGGGCACCGATCGGTCCATTGCGGTATCAACGCGTACAGGGGTACAACGCGTACCCGCACACATTGAATGCAATGGGCCGGCCGGGGCACCGATCGGTCCATTGCTGTTCAACGCGTACAGAGGTACAACGCGTACCCGCACACATTGAATGCAATGGGCCGGCCGGGGCACCGATCGGTCCATTGCGGTACAACGCTGCACAGGGGTACAACGCGTACCCGCACACATTGAATGCAATGGGCCGGCCAGGGGCACCGATCGGTCCATTGCGGTACAACGCGCACAGGGGTACAACGCGTACCCGCACACATTGAATGCAATGGGCCGGCCGGGGCACCGATCGGTCCATTGCTGATCAACGCGCACAGGGGTACAACGCTGCACCCGCACACATTGAATGCAATGGGCCGGCCGGGGCACCGATCGGTCCATTGCTGATCAACGCGTACAGGGGTACAACGCGTACCCGCACACATTGAATGCAATGGGCCGGCCGGGGGCACCGATCGGTCCATTGCGGTATCAACGCGTACAGGGGTACAACGCGTACCCGCACACATTGAATGCAATGGGCCGGCCGGGGGCACCGATCGGTCCATTGCTGATCAACGCGCACAGGGGTACAACGCTGTACCCGCACACATTGAATGCAATGGGCCGGCCGGGGGCACCGATCGGTCCATTGCGGTACAACGCGTACAGGGGTACAACGCGTACCCGCACACATTGAATGCAATGGGCCGGCCGGGGCACCGATCGGTCCATTGCTGATCAACGCGTACAGGGGTACAACGCGTACCCGCACACATTGAATGCAATGGGCCGGCCGGGGGCACCGATCGGTCCATTGCTGTTCAACGCATCCCTGTACAAGTGACTGGCATATGTCACCATGCCTGTCTCAGATGAACATATGCCAGCCACAGATAGCTCCCAGGGAGTGAGGGGCACACCTACAACACGACAGCCTGTCCAAACTGTATCATAAGGCATGTAAGGCTGCATTTCCTATTGTGTGTATGTTGGTGTACATGTTGTCCTGTGGGTGTCACCTGGGGGCAGCCACCCCCAGGCTGTGCACGTGTTCATGGGGACAGGATCCTGGGTGTTACGTGTACATGACCACTGTGATGTGCAACTGTTCATATCTGTGCATGTGCCATGGTCACATTTCACGGTGGTGTATGTGTATGTCATGTCACATACCCCGTGAGTCCCATGTGGGACGGTATGTTTGAGCCAGGGTGTCCCAGTGGCACAATAGTGATGGTCCTCCACAGTCTGTGTGCATGTAGTGTTTACAATGTCTCTGATTTCATGTGCACAATGGGAGACAGTCTCCACATCCACGTTGTGTGTGCATGGACTTTGATGTTGTGCGTGTGTGTGTCACAGACGTCCATGTCTGTCCTGCAGTGGCAAGTGGGACCACTACCTGTGGGGGTCATGGTTGTTTTGCTGTGGTGTATACATGATACTCCATGTAATGCCAGTGTCCATGTGGCAATACAGGGTCCCTGGGAATGTACCTGTCGTTGAGCTGTGATGCCTGGGGCACATCTGTCCTCACATGTCACTGTGGGGGGTGATTGTGACACGGCAGCAGGAGATGGGAACTGTGACACGGCCTCATGATATCCAATGGGCCAACCTGGGACTTATTGATGCCACTTGTTGAACCGTGATGACAGATGTTGGCCATGTATGTACCATACATGTCCTTACGGAACTGCACACTTCATGTAGTTGTGCCTCATAATGATGTATGTTGTGATATTGAGTGTGTTCAATGCCGCATATGTGGGGTGACTGACAATCTTGCTTTCTTCTCCTCTGCACTGCAGGGCTCCTGCTGTCCATCGACCATTCCCAGACCTGGCAACGATGGTGGAACGGGACAGCATCCGACGGTACCGCTTCACCAGGCAGCTGATTGAGGATTTGGCAGTGCAGTTGGCCCCACATTTGCAGCCTGGCCGGCCGTATCCTACAGCGCTGACCCCCAAGGTGAAGGTGATGGCAGCCCTACACTTCTTTGCCACCGGTACCTTCCAACATACTGTGGCGACTGCTGGTGGGATGTCACAGACCATGTTGAGCCGTGTGCTCCGCGATGTTTTGGAGGCAATGTTGCTATTCCTGAACCGGTACATCTATTTCCCTAGACTGCAACGACTCACTGACGTGAAGAGTGACTTCTATGCCCTGGGGAGGATGCCGCATGTCATTGGCTCCATTGATGGGACACATGTGGCTTTGGTACCACCACAGGCCCAGGAGCAGGCCTACCGTAACCGCAAGCACTACCACTCGGTCAATGCACTGGTGGTGTGTCTTGCAGATATGACCATCACACACGTGTGTGCCCGTTTCCCTGGTTCAGCACACGATGCCTTTGTGATGAGGAGTAGTCGCATCCCCAGGATGATGGCACAGATGCAGAACCAGCGTGCCTGGCTTGTCGGTGTGTACTGACTTTGTGCCATTGTGTGTGATCTGATCTGTAGTATTCCGCCCACTTTTCCAAGTCAGCTAATGTGCACTTGTCTGTCCGTAGGTGACTCGGGATACCCCAACATGCCGTGGTTGCTGACACCCCTCAGGAACCCTGTGACACCAGCCCAGATGCGCTACAATGAGGCACATGGTCGGACCAGGAGAGTGATTGAGCGGACATTTGGTCTCCTGAAGAGCCGCTTCCGCTGCCTGGACAAGACAGGAGGGTCCCTCCCATATGCCCCAGCGAAAGTGTGCAAGATTATCATCGTCTGCTGCATGCTCCACAACCTGGCAGTGCGGAAGGAGTTGCCTCTCATCCAGGATGACAATGACCAACATCCGCCACCTGTGGAGGATCCTGGCCTGGACCACGATGCCAGTGATGATGATGATGATGATGAGGGTGATGTCCGCACACAGCTCATCACCAACTTCTTTAGCTGAATGTGAGTATCCTGAGGTGTCATGTCAATGATGTGAGTTGGCATGATATGTGTAGGTGGTGCTCTGGTGCTGTTGGAGTGTGTCCATGGGCTACTTGACTGGATGTGTGTAGCGATGTGTGCTTACAGGTGGTCTGTACTCCCCAACAGTGTTGACATGCTAACTTGGTTCTGGGTGGGTATCTTGTAACATGTATTGTGCATGAGTTTTGCTGTTCTGTCCTGTTCTCCATTGCTTTTGACTGTGTGTCATTTCTGTCCTTCACAGGGTACTTTCAGATTCGTTTGGTCAACTGTGTCCACCGACGACGTGATTGTACTTCCAGGGTGGTAGCTGTTGTGTCCCTACAGGTGATGTGCGCCACACCCATGGACTTCCTTCCTTCTACAGTTGTTGACTGTGTGCCCGCTGCCAGGTGGGATTACCTTGCATCTGTAGTGGTTACGACATGTTGCAACTGTGTAATAAACCTGTGCTTCACTTTGTGATGTGCGTTGTCTGTGGTCACACATTTGACTGCCATTTGCTTACTGCACCTGTGGGCTACTTGACTACAACTGGGAATAGGTGTGGTGTCTGTGCATTGCACCGTCTTCCCTGGCAACATCAGTGTAGGCAATGAGTCAGATGGCCTAGGTGTGTATGTGTTGTGTAGCCCTGGTGGTGTGTCTCCCTCATATGTGTCACGTTGCCTTTACTCACATGCCTGTGTTGTACTTGCTGTTGCAGTTCGCATACACAGTGTAATTTTGCAGTTCATCATCCCCATGACAGCACCCACGTTGGAATCACAACAGAGGCAAGTATGGTGTATTAGTGTGTTTATTGTGATACATTTGTGTGAATAGTGCATAGGATGGTTAGTGCTGTACATATATCTTGCAATCAGAAGTTCCTAGGTGAATTGAAAGTCCTGGTAGACAAAATCCCCAGTATCGGGGCCACAGTTGTCTGAGACATTGGTCCAACTTGTACTCCCCATGTAATGTGTGGGAGTTGTGTTGCCGTCAACAGGGTGAACAGTTTGTGCACAAAGGTGAACATCCAGAACAGGTTCAGGCTTCCTGGGAGTTGCACTTGGCCATCGGCCTCTCACTTGCCCCTCCTCGGACGACCCCTCTTCTTTGGGGGGCCCCTCAAGTACAGGCTGCTGCGGTGCAGGGGACTCTCCGCCAGAGTCATCCTCCCTCCCTGTGGCAGTTGCAGTTTGTTCAGCACCAGATGTTGTTGGCACACAGGGAGGTGTGGACTGGTTGCTGTTCATCTGGCGGAGGCATTGTAATATGTCCCTGTGCACCGCCGTCATCTCTTGCAGTGCGTCCCACTTGGACTCCACGCGGGACATGTGTGAGTCCAAGCGGGCATGATGGGCAGCCTGCTGCTGTTTCATGTCTCTGAGGAGCCCCACTACCTGGCTGAGATCTCCGGTGCTGGACTGGTACGCATCGGCTATGCGTACCAGTTGTGGGTCATCATGCACACCAGCAACCTCTGCAAGCAGCGACCTCTGTCTCCCACCCCTCCCACCACCCCTGCCGACATGTGCAGTGCGTGCAGTGGCACGCACAGATGACCCTGGTCCCCCTTGGGGGTTGGTGGTGGTGGTGGTGTCCATGGCCCCACGTTGGTCCAGGGTCCCTGTGCTGGTGTTGCTCCTTGTTCTGTCCATGTCGGCAGGGATGGTATTTGTGGTGACAGTCGTTGGAGGGGTGGGTGCAGGGGGTGCAGCTGGTGGTCCTGCTGGTGCTGCAGCTGGTGGTCCTGCTGGTGCTGCATGTTGACTTGCACCGGATGTGCCAGGTTGGTCTTCTTCGTCCGAGGAGGGCAGAGGCTGTACGACACCAGTGAGCTCCGCATCCTCTTGAGCCTGGGACTGGGACTCCTCAGCGTCTGCTGCTGTGTCCCCATCATCACCTGTTTTTGGGAGACACACACAATGTATGTTATGTTTCTGCAGGCATCAATGGTTGACACACCTGACAGTTGTGACTGTGCCTCTGGGTGCGGGCCTGTACATTGCATTGTCCTAAGTTGTCACAGTCAGGGGTTGATATTGGTGTAGCACATTGTCCTGCATTATTTGGGCATTTCTATGTATTTGTTGGGGTGTGAACATGGTCTGCATTGGTTGTATTTGGTTGACAGCCGGCCCTCCTTCCCACCCAGCCAGTCAGTTATCCCACCATGGACTGTGCTTGCATTGCAGGGAGTGAAAGTTGTCTTTCAGGATGTCAGTCAGTGGTGTCCTGCTGTTGGTTGTTGCACAGTTGCCAGCAGGGCCTTGTGCTCCCCACAGCAGTAGCCAGTGTCAGCCATCTTGTCAGTCCTTATCCACTCCCTGTGATGTGAGCATGGTTCAGGGTGGTGTTGATGGGACAGTTGTGGGGGTGAGCTATGTCTGTGACTATGACTCCCATCATGCTATTGCCTCCACCCCACTTCCCAGCATTCCCATACTTACTTGCTTTTGTGGGGAGTTCAGTGTGTGTGGGTGTGAGAGCAATGGCAAGATGGCTGACAGTGGTGTCCTGCTGTTGGTTGGTGTGCAGTTCCCAGCATGCCCTTGTGCTCCCCACAGCAGTAGCCAGTGTCAGCCATCTTGTCAGTCCTTATCCACTCCCTGTGATGTGAGCATGGTTCAGGGTGGTGTTGATGGGACAGTTGTGGGGGTGAGCTATGTCTGTGACTATGACTCCCATCATGCTATTGCCTCCACCCCACTTCCCAGCATTCCCATACTTACTTGCTTTTGTGGGGAGTTCAGTGTGTGTGGGTGTGAGAGCAATGGCAAGATGGCTGACAGTGGTGTCCTGCTGTTGGTTGGTGTGCAGTTCCCAGCATGCCCTTGTGCTCCCCACAGCAGTAGCCAGTGTCAGCCATCTTGTCAGTCCTTATCCACTCCCTGTGATGTGAGCATGGTTCAGGGTGGTGTTGATGGGACAGTTGTGGGGGTGAGCTATGTCTGTGACTATGACTCCCATCATGCTATTGCCTCCACCCCACTTCCCAGCATTCCCATACTTACTTGCTTTTGTGGGGAGTTCAGTGTGTGTGGGTGTGAGAGCAATGGCAAGATGGCTGACAGTGGTGTCCTGCTGTTGGTTGGTGTGCAGTTCCCAGCATGCCCTTGTGCTCCCACGACAGCAGCAGCAGTGTCAGACATCTTTGATCGGGCCTTATCCACTCTCTGTGGGATGTGAGCATGCGTGCAGTGTGAGCGTTGCTGGGCCATGTGGTGGGGGATGTAGAGCTGTGCCTACGACTCCCATCATGCTATTGCCTCCACCCCCTTCCCAGCATGCCCATGCTTCCTTCCTTTTGACTCTGCTTCCTGTGGGGTGGGCTGCCTGTGCTGACAGGATGGCTGGGAGTGTTGTCCTGGCAGTTGTTTGGCTAAAAGTCCAAAGAGTGTCCCTGTGCTTCACACAACATAACCCAGGGTGGTGGTTCTTTGTGGGATCTTCAGTTAGGATGTGAGGCATTGCATTCTCCCAGGTGGGTTCTGTGGAGTATGTGTTGAGGGGGTGTGTGAGGGGAGGTGCTTGTGACTATGGTCAGTGCTGCAAGTCCTCCTTCCCACCCAGCCAGATATCCCACCATGGAACGTGCTTGCATTGCAGAGAGTGCAAGTTGGCTTTCAGGATGTCAGGCAGTGGTGTTGTGCTGTTTGTTGGTGCACAGTTCCCAGCAGGGCCTTGTGCTCCCCACAGCAGTAGCCAGTGTCAGCCATCTTGTGAGTCCTTATCCACTCCCTGTGATGTGAGCATGGTTCAGGGTGGTGTTGATGGGCCAGTTGTGAGGCTGAGCGATATCTGTGCCTACTACTCCCATCATGCTATTGCCTCCACCCCCTTCCCAGCATGCCCATGCTTCCTTCCTTTTGACTCTGCTTCCCTGTGGGGTGGGCTGCCTGTGCTGACAGGATGGCTGGGAGTGTTGTCCTGGCAGTTGTTTGGCTAAAAGTCCCAAGAGTGTCCCTGTGCTTCACACTACATTACCCAGGGTGGAGGTTCTTTGTGGGATCTTGAGTTAGGATGTGAGGCATTGCATTCTCCCAGGTGGGTTCTGTGGAGTTTGTGTTGAGGGGGGTGTGAGGGGAGGTGCTTGTGACTATGGTCAGTGCTGCGAGTCCTCCTTCCCACCCAGCCAGATATCCCACCATGGAACGTGCTTCCATTGCAGGGAGTGGAAGTTGTCTCTCAGGATGTCAGTCAGTGGTGTTGTGCTGTTTGTTGGTGCACAGTTGCCAGCAGGGCCTTGTGCTCCCCACAGCAGTAGCCAGTGTCAGCCATCTTGTGAGTCCTTATCCACTCCCTGTGATGTGAGCATGGTTCAGGGTGGTGTTGATGGGCCAGTTGTGAGGCTGAGCGATATCTGTGCCTACTACTCCCATCATGCTATTGCCTCCACCCCCCTTCCCAGCATGCCCATGCTTCCTTCCTTTTGACTCTGCTTCCCTGTGGGGTGGGCTGCCTGTGCTGACAGGATGGCTGGGAGTGTTGTCCTGGCAGTTGTTTGGCTAAAAGTCCCAAGAGTGTCCCTGTGCTTCACACAACATTACCCAGGGTGGAGGTTCTTTGTGGGATCTTGAGTTAGGATGTGAGGCATTGCATTCTCCCAGGTGGGTTCTGTGGAGTTTGTGTTGAGGGGGTGTGTGAGGGGAGGTGCTTGTGACTATGGTCAGTGCTGCGAGTCCTCCTTCCCACCCAGCCAGCCAGATATCCCACCATGGAACGTGCTTCCATTGCAGGGAGTGGAAGTTGTCTCTCAGGATGTCAGTCAGTGGTGTCCTGCTGTTGGTTGTTGCACAGTTGCCAGCAGGGCCTTGTGCTCCCCACAGCAGTAGCCAGTGTCAGCCATCTTGTGAGTCCTTTTCCACTCCCTGTGATGTGCGCATGGTTCATGGTGGTGTTGATGGGACAGTTGTGGGGGTGAGCAATATGTGTGACTACGACTCCCATGATGCTATTGGCTACACTGACTTGCCCAGCATACACAGAATTCCTTCCTTTCAGTGGTCTTCACTGTGTGTTGGTGTTGTAGTGGTGGCTACATGTCTGGATGTGTTTGTTAGTTCTATTTGTGCCACTGCCTAGCTGTAGTTGTAGTTGTGTTTGTACATGTGATGACACGGTTAAATGTAACTTTGAGATGGCATGTGTTGTGTTTATCTGACTGACATACACATTTTGGGATGATTCTGTTCTGGTTGCTGTGTAATTGCTATGAGTGCATGGTTTGACTCTCCCTTGACAGTGATGTGTGTGTGTATTGTGGCAGAATATTGTGTACATTTGTTGTGTACTCACCAGGCTCTGGGATGTTCTCTAGTCCATAGACGCTCACTGGCGGAAGGATGGCCCGCACCTTCTCCTCCCAGGGCCTGAGGTATACTGGCTTGGCAGGAGGGCCACTGCCGGTGTATTGGCTCAGGAGGTAGTCCTTCTTGAGCAGCTCCCGTACCCTCCTGCGCACGTCATACCACCTGTTCTGGATGTCAGTCTTTGTGCGCAGACATGGTGATTGTGCGTTCACCCTGTTGATGATCCTCTCCCACATCTTGGTTTTCTGGGAGATGGGTGTCTGTTGGACCAGTGTGCCAAACAGCTGTGGCTCTACCCTGAGGATCTCGTCTACCAGGACTTCCAATTCACAATCTAGGAACTTGTGATTCTTCTTGGGGGCATGGTGATGGGTGGTGATGGTGAGTGATGTGTGTGTTGGTGTGCAGGTGAGGGTGTGTGAGTGTGTGTTTTGCTGGGTGTATGTGAGGTAGCTATTTGTTGGTGTGCTGATGGTGTGTGGCTTGTGTGAGGGATGAGCTGTGGGTGTGTGGTTGCTGTCTGTTGAGTGCTGGCAGTAGAATGGCATTTGCAAAGGATCATGGTTGGGATTTGTGTCCTTTATATGGGTGGAGTTGTGGGTGTGTCTTTGTTCTCTGTCCCCACCCCCCCAGTATTTATTGGCTTTGTAATTGCTTGTTTGGCCTTTTTTGTGTATTTTTCCTTAGTACTTTTTGTGCATGTTGGAAACGTTCTTGTGACCGAGTCGGACCCTGCATTTGTCTCGTACGGTCTTCTCCGTTTCGTTCACGCTGTGTTTGTGCAGTTTTCTATGCTGCGTACGCGTCGGTCGCGGTGTTTTGTGTTACTTCGGCTCGGTTTTGTATGCGTGTCGGTCGTACGGCTTGTCCTCCGTTCGACTCGGTCGTGGTTTTCGCGCCTTGCATCGTACTTAGCGGTTTGGAGTTCGCGTGTACGTTTCGGTTGGATTTGTTCCGGGTGCGTGTCGGTCGGTTCGATTCGCGTGTTTTTCCGGCCGGATTGCTGTTTTCCGTGCGGCTCGGTCGTTCGGCTTGGGTTCAGTACGTGTCGGTCGGATTTTGCACGCCTTGCATCGTACTTGGTGTGTCGGGCGCCACAGGTACGTGTCGGTCGGAATAAATTCCGGCTCCGAGTCGGTCGGTGCTTTTTCCGGCCCGAATCGGAATCGACCCCTAAGTGCTTTAATACCGTCAGGGCAGCTCGTGGTAAAATAGTGCGTCCACAAAATGAAGTTAACACGCAGGGGGAGCTTTAGTTCAAATAGTGTCCAATTGTATGTGAAACAAGAAGTACCACCTTAACTGGAATATTCTCAAAGGTACCACAGCCCACAATGTTCAGAAGCAACAGCAACACCTGTGCAATCGCGACACCCTCTAAACCTCTATGTACAGATGGTAACTTTATGTGCTATACCATTAAACTTTGGCACAGTTTATCCTCCACACACTGCTTTGAGTCATCTCCACCTGCTTCGCTTTACGGGCTGTCAAAGTTTATCCTTTGTTTAACTTTTATAATTTACACCCCAATTCTTCATCTGGAGACAATCAGTAGGGTGACGTACATAAGCAGCAAAAAAAAAAAAGAAGTTAAAACTGAAGTGAGCTCCCGCTTCCAGGTTCGAAAAGTGTTTCACATGGCATCTGCCCAGACACACACGGCAATGATGGGTGAGTCAGGGTACATTGTACCTTTTCTAGCACTTACCATTGTTCAGTAGGAAATACAATTTCATTGTTTATTAGGTGAGACGTGCCTTCTGGAGCAAGAAAATAAACTACTCTAGAAGAGGCTAGTGTGGAATCACCTTACACCTGAAGTATCACTTGCAACCATTGTGTCTGATTGTCACCTTAAAATCTCTCTACCACCTAAAGGAATTACCACAAACTGAGTTGATCTTTAGGTATTATCATAAAAGATGTTTATGGCAAACCAAGGAGAGACGACACTTCCATGGAACTTCTGGAAGAAGTGTTTCCTGGACAACACTGAGGCGAGCGATGGACAGGATTTACTCCTAAGAGAATAAAGTTTGAGCTATTGGCATTGCTAAATAATGCAACACCAATAGCTCAAACTTTAATAATGCGAGACCTATTGCATTGCAACCTTTCTTCCAACTCAATTCGCATGTATCCAATCTACATGTTCGGCACCCCCGTTTTTCCCTCTATGTTCACCGAAGCAGCAGGGCCCCTTTTCCTGTCCATGGTCGCACAAGCACGGCCCTTCTTTCTGCAACAGGTCACCAATGCCCAGGCGTTTATCCCCAGTGGTGACACCCAGACCCCTTCTCTTTTTATGGTCACCGGAAAGTCTTCTCTTTAAGCACCTGTGCCTAGGTCCCTGCTACCGAGGATGGTTATCCCTACATGACCCACCCTGAGATGCTGTCTGCCCCTCCCCTTGATTTACGGTCACTGAGGGCGCTCCGTCCCACGGCTCTGTAGTCACTCACCCCAGTCCTCGCTGCTCAGCAGGTTATCGGCGAAGAAGCTGAGGAGCAGTTCGGTCCCCATGCTTGCTGCTCGCTCGCTGTCTCCGGGCCGCAGATCTGCTTTTGCGGTTAGTGCCTCTGACAGACTGCTTGGAGGCAGATCATCACATGCACGGAATCGAAACCGCCTAACGCGGAATCGAAACCAGTGGTGCGCGCAGAGGAGCGCGCGGGGGGAAGAGAGCGGCAGCGAGGCGAACGCGCTGACGCGCGCTTCTGGCCACCGTCGGGAATGGGCGCGGCAAAGGCGGGACATGCGCCCACCTTTGACCAATCGCGTGCCGTCTCCATAAAAAAAACGTACGCTCCAGCCAATGTGGGCTTCCGAAAACAAAACCACACGCACGGGCGTGTGGGTCGTTTTCAGAAGCCCTTTCTAAAGGTCTCGCGCTGCGCGAGCAGTGCTACGCACTGCAACGCTAGGCGCGAGACCTAAAAATAGTCTGGGCCACTGAAATTATGCGACAGGGAAGGGGCGAATTATCTTTTGTTTTAGTTTCTGAATGTAATCGATTTCGGTTAAGAGCACCGCTGTCCTGATTAACGGCAGTCTAATTATATTTTACACCTCCTTTTACTTCACTTTAAAAGCTTGAAAGATTTCTCATATACTTTCAGCAAAAAATATTCTCAATGTTATTTATAATGAAATTCTCAGTGTCACTCATAGTCATTGAAATGCACTCATAATTACTCTAAAATTACGAAGATGTCACACATGCCAATCTGAAACCTTGGCAGCTATGTGGAGGAGCCAGAGGTCCGTGGACTTTGCAAACGGGACTCGGGCTGCAGAGAAAGCTCTGGGAATTCTCTCCTGCTGATTAATGACAGCGTTGCAGGCATTTAAACGTCCTCAATAGCATTTCTAAAGACAAAAAACACGTCTTTAGAAATGCATTTGGAAGCACAGCAGCATCACCATGAGCCGCACTTCAGAGGCTCCAGTGAAGTATTTACTGAATGCGTGGAATCCTTTGTAGTGCGCGCTGATTGTAGGTGTCTGCGCGGAGGGAAACCTAGGTGTGCGCGCCCGCTCAAGCGCAGTTTAGAGGGAACCATGGTGGGGAGTACATTAATTTTACTTACTTTATAATTAGTTGTTAAATACTATTAGTTTTTTAATTGAAAATAAGTTTTAATTGAGTAATTAATTTTTTATAGTTTAATTTTAGGTGTGGGTTGTGGGGATTATAGGGGTAAAGTGTGGGAAGTTAATTAATTTTTATGAGTTTTAATTTGTTTTTTAATTAATAATATTTCTTTAATTGGTAATTAATTATGTTAATTATGGAAGTACTTTTTTTAAAATTTAGATGTGGGTTGTGAATTGTGTGGTGTTATAGGAAATAAAGAAACTAAATTTATGTAGTAATGAATGTTTTTGTTTCAAAATATTTTCTAATTGAAAATATTTATTTGTTTGAAAATTATTTTTTCTTTCATTTAATATAATATTTGTAGGCATTTGTCATATGTATTTAACGTTATAATATGTTTTTATTTGTTTAATTTTTAATACTAAATATATTTGTATTTTAATTTTTAACATATTTATATATATTTTAAAAATATTTTGTTGTTGTTAATATTTTGTTTGTTTTTGATTTTTAACTGACTGGAGTTGGAATATTAATTGTCACCCCTCTGCAATCCAACACTTGCCCTACTGTTGCACTTATAGGAGTGGGAATAGTAAATGTTATCCCGCCACTATCCAACACTTTCCCTACTGTTGCACTCACTGGAGTGCGAATAGTAATTTTTACCCCTACGCTATCCAACACTTTCCCTACTGTTGCAGTCATTGGAGTGGGAATAGTAATGTTTACCCCTCCGCTATCCAACACTTTCCCTACTGTTACACTTATTGGAGTGGGAATAGTAATTTTTACCCCTCAGCTATCCAACACTTTCCCTATTGTTTCACTCACTGGAGTGAGAAAAGTAATTTTTACCCCTCCGCTATCCAACACTTTCCCTACTGTTGCACTGACTGGAGTGGGAATAGTACATTTTATTCCATCGCTATCCAACACTTTTCCTACTGTTGCACTAACTGGAGTGGGAATAGTCATTTTTACCCCTTCGATATCCAACACTTTCCCTTATTGGAGTGGGAATAGTTATTTTTACCCCTCTGCTATCCAACACTTTCCCTACTGTTGCACTCATTGGAGTGGGAATAGTCAATTTTATTCCTCCGCTATCTAACACTTTCCCTACTGTTGCACTCATTGGAGTGGGAATAGTAATTTTTACCCCTTCGATATCCAACACTTTCCCTAATGTTGCACTTATTGGAGTGGGAATAGTAATTTTTACCCCTCCGCTATCCAACACTTTCCCTACTGTTGCACTCATTGTAGTGGGAATAGTAATTTTTACCCCTCCGCTATCCAACACTTTCCCTACTGTTGCACTGACTGGAGTGGGAATAGCAAATTTTATTCCTCCGCTATCCAACACTTTCCCTACTGTTGCACTCACTGGAGTGGGAATAGTAATTTTTACCCCTCAGCTATCCAACACTTTCCCTACTGTTGCACTCATTGGAGTGGGAATAGTAATTTTTACCCCTTCGATAGCCAACACTTTCCCTACTGTTGCACTTATTGGAGTGGGATTAGTAATTTTTACCCCTCCGCTATCCAACAGTTTCCCTACTGTTGCACTCATTGGAGTGGGAATAGTAATTATTACCCCTCTTCTATCCAACACTTTCCCTACTGTTGCACTGACTGGAGTGGGAATAGTACATTTTAACCCTCCGCTATCCAACACTTTCCCTACTGTTGCACTCATTGGAGTGGCAATAGTAATTTTTACCCCTCCGCTATCCAACACTTTCCCTACTGTTGCACTGACTGGAGTGGAAAATGTAAGTTTAAAGATTTTTAAATAGTTTAATGCTTTAATTTATAATAGTATGTTTTTTTAATTAGATTTTATGTTATTGGTGTAAATACATATATATTTATTTGTAAATTTTTGTATAATTTTTAAATTATTAAATAAATTAAGAATTAATAGTTTATTAATTGTTTTAAAGTAAATATATATATATATATAAATTAATATGTATGTGTGATTAACTTTCTTAAATTAAGTTTATTTGTTATATTTATAAAAATGTATATGAAATCTAATGTATTTATTTTAAATTAAATGTATTATTTAATATATTTAATATGTATTACTTTATTTTATATATATCTAAAAATCGATATTTTGTACAACTATATTTTGACATCAATATTTTTCCCCAATATTTTTGTACTTGCCTGTTTAAGTATAGGGAGTGGATATTTTTGCATTCTATATTTTTACCTAGATATTTTTTACATCTATATTTTTGAGGTCGATATTCTGTCAGTGAACCGAACAGGGACACAGGGGGAGTGAGTGCATTGTTAATCAGCTCTTTTGGGATTCTCCACCAATACAGTTGATACTGCATCTAATCAGAAAGTCAAGTGGTGACTATAATGCTGGTAACATCCATAGGGTCCAAAGAAGTGTTACTCTCAGCTGATAGAAATGTCTTTGCACCATGCCAGGGCTTTTTGAGCATTGGTGTTTGGTAATTCCAGTCCCTGAGATCAAGTAGCCGGTATCTCTGGGGGTCTGAAAAACTGCCCCATTATGGATTGGAGTCTGAGGGTCCACTTAGCGGTGGAGAATAGCAAAGGAAATTGGATTGCCACATCCAAGTCTCCTAGTTATTCCTCATTCCCGGCCAGTAGCCAGATTTGTCAAGGGAAAATCTCTAGGTCCGCTGGATTACTGCATTATATGTAAACTCGATGGGCCCTGTGAGACCCTTTACCAGGACCATCGGTATTTATGAGTGAAGAATTAAGAATTAGGAATGAAGGCCCAAAGGTTGAGGCCACTTCCTAAGATGTTTAGGATGAAATAGGGAATGAACAGCTATGTCAAACCAGAATCCAAACAACAATTAAATGCAATAACAGCCGTGTATGGCAGACAGAACATAAAATGTGTTTAAGGGTGCTCCATCCTCATTCACTCCCTAAGGGAGGAAGAATACTAGATTGTAAGGTGTGCCCATCATGTGAATCCAACAGATCTCCACTGCGAAAGAAAAAAGTTACTTACTTGTATCAATACTTTTGTGCCTTGACGTCCATTATAAAATTATGATCATTCCTAGGTGGATCAAGAAATCATTAAGAGACCCACACAAATACACACACAAACATGCATTGGCAAAGCCAATAGATCTGGCTCTTGTTTTTTGGGTTTGCCATTCCTTACTTTGTTTGTGAATGTTTTTGTTTTGAAGCATACATTGTATGAAAACAAGCATTGTCTAAAATCCAAAATATAATGATATATATATTTTTTATATATAAAAGCACACATTGCCCCAGTAGTGCCTTGCACTAATGATGACTACTTTTGCCAGAGCCACTGGACTTAGGTAGTAGTAGAGCACCAAATTATGTGGCAGGGTTGACTAAATTATGTGGCAAGAAGATGTGGCATAATGTGGCACATTTTTTGATAGTATTATTTTGTCATTTTTACACTTGTTAACACTCTCTGGGCTTAGGTTGCACCTCTTTGGTACCAGTTTAACTCCTAAATACAGCAACAGGCATCAGAAAGGTGACCAGTCAACCTTTGCAAAGGGCCTTCCACTGTGCAACAATATGTGTTGTTGTGTTTTTAGAAACCTTTTAATTGTTGGAGCTAGAAACTATTTTTTTTAATCTGCAGATTATTCAGCAGCTGATGGATTATGTGGCAAATGCAGTAAGCCCATAATTATGCAAAAAATGGTGCGGCCTCACAATTACATATTTCCAGTGGCCTTGCTTATTATGCAGATGGACACACTGTGCAAGGGCAGATTGCCGTCATGCATAGTCAGGTCAGACAATGGGTTAAGTTGGTTGACCTTGTGCCCTATACTGTGTGCTGTGGTGGGTGGAATCAAATATAAATTACACTACAGTAGACCAATGGATGACGAGGGCTGACTGGAAGCCCCCTGTAAGTATTTATAGCATCTATATTTTTATTAAAAACAGAAAGCCTTGGCTAATGCTATACCTAAAAAAAACAGTTTCATGATGGGACAGATACATTGGTGTTGTGAAGGTCCAGTGGACACCATACCAATGTCTATTTACAGACGTGCTCATTGTTAACGTTTAAACGTTTAACATTTTATGGTCTGCTTGGTACTGGGTTGTAATGCGAAATCCTCTAATTGCTGGAGGAAATGGTAAATCCAGAAGGAAATGCATTGGTCAATGCATTCTGCTATTGGAGGAATCACTGATGTAATTATCACCCCCCATAGATTAGAGGATTCCCCATCACACCGAAACTCCAAATCAGGCCCATAGTAACATAGCTGACAACTGTCTCTATATCACGCTTGACACATTCAAGCTGGTTTGTTTTTTAGCATGCAGAGTTATTGTACTTAGGGATTTTTTGCCCCTGCTTTCAATATAAAAAGTGAAACTGCATTTCATAGAATGGAAAACGCTGTTGGTTAAACACTAGGCTTGGCTGAAGGTGTCACATGTGACATGGGCCTCCTAGCCGCTATGTAGTGGACAACAGTGAACGTTTGGACACACCCTTACATACTAGGAATTATTATTTTTTAATTTCATACAACAGATATTATTGACACTTAAGCTAACAGGTGTTATTATTACTTAGTAACACATGCATTTTATTGATCCACCTTAAAAATATGAAAGGTTGAGTGGACTTTGCTGAGAATTCAAATTTGTGACATGCATAGAAAACTCAGATGTCTACAGCAGCAGACCCGTAGCCGGAAGTATATTTTTAGGGGGACCATGGCCCTCAGCTATGACCAAACATTAAGGCTGTTCTACATAGGTGCATTCTTTCCCAAATACCAGTTGCACCACTAAATATCGACCCCCAGAATATCGCGGTACAGGAATATTGAGGACAGAATATTGAAAGGTAAGTATATATAGGGAAGTATAGATTTACTATTCCTAACTCTACATCTACATAGCTTGAAGATATATGTATGGTGTAGGTTCATATATCTGGAGTAAGGTATAGAAAAAACTATACTTACCTGTCAGCATTTTAAAGTTGCTGTTCTGTCCTTCGATATTCAGGGACACACCTTGTGATTCTGTGTGAAGGAATACATGGCTTTTTGTAAGCTACATATTAAAGCACACTTAATCAACTTTTCACAATCCAACTTTGCATTTTATCAATTATATGGGATTTAATGTAGATGGGTGTAAATTTGGAAAGTAGACTGACTCACAACTGTGTGTATTTTCTAAACTGTTCAAACTTTGTGCATTGCAAAGCTTATCAAGTTCTTTTTAAAAATAAAAATAAGCTGGCCTCAGCTCAGAGCCCTCCTTCCTACACCTCTTGTGGTAGATGCCCAGCCATAACACTAAACATTGTTTTGCTGAAGGATGCCCTACCAGGGATATTCTACATCAGGAAATCATCTCACCTGGAAGGCCGAAAAGGATAAACCTTACCTCACGTAAATCTAGAAAAATGTTAATCTGATTCGTAAAGTGTGGAACATCCTAAATCCGACCAAATTCTGAGGTAAAGTTTTAATTTAACTTGCCATTAATTTAAACTACCTTTACATACAGCTTGGAACATATCCATAAAGAACATTTTGGGAAATTAGTGGCAAACAGTGTGTTTTAAACATTTTAGGGCTGCTACAATGGTGAAAACTAAATAGAATTGAATGTCATTTTACAGTGTATGTTGGAAAGGTTCCACAATGAATTTCACTATAAGGTTGTGACAAAAAATGGATAGTTCAATTATATTTGGTCAGAAGCACTAGTCAAAACTGCATAGACTTGAAGCAGTCTCTGACATTGGCATACACCCCATATAGTTACAGGCAGGTTGTGCGAATTGTGTTGCAGAAAAGGAGACCTTCGTCGGATGTTCACCAGCAAGACAAGTAGGCATGGTAAAGGATAGGTGATTGTGTGAGCCTGGGCAGGGGCGGCTCCTCCACTAGGGCGGAAGAGCGTCACCCCACTGCTTTCTCGCAGTCCGAGAAGCAGAAACATAAAATGGTAATAACTACCATTTTATGTTTCCGCTTCTCGCAGTGTGAGAAAGCAGAACAGAAGCGTTTGGTTGCGGGCAGGCTGGTGGGTGGGCTGCTCTACCGGCTGGGCAGGGGAGGAGTGGTGTGGTGTGCCCACTCCTGAGTGAGCATGACTGGTTTGGTCGGCCCTCTGGGGCCGCTCAAACCAGTCATGCGCACTCTGCCGTTTCTCCATGCAGGCTGCAATGCAGCCTACATGGAGAAAATGGCTGGGCCATTAGCCCCTGGCTGGGCGGCGTCCCGGCCAATCACAATGCTGCCATTGCAGCGTTGTGATTGGCTTAGGGGAGGAGAGGGAGGCTGCCTGCTTCCTGATCCTGGCAGGAGAGCAGGAGCAGGTGCCGTGCAGGACTGGCACCGTCAAAACGTAGGACCCGGCCGGCGAACAGGTACGTTTTTTCTTTATTATTAACCCCCCATCCTCCTCACGTGACCCCCCGGCCCCTCACCCGCGATTAATGCCGGCCGTACTGAGCCTGGGATGGGTCCATTAGAGGCCGGTGGCCTGGCTGAGCACACTAGTTTCATCTCCAGTTAGAGGAGCCGTAGATTAGCAGGCAGCAGCACTGCCTCTAAAGTTCTAAATGCTGCTTTCACGGTTTGCATCTAGGATCCTGTTCTGCAATAACACATCTGTTTGATGCTCCATGCATGGGGCCTCCCATTTGGATGCTACAGAGTTGTCCACTTCCATAATTATGGACATTCTCTACTCTTTCACATGCAGTAGACTTCTTAAATAGAATCCTTAAGTATGTGGCTAACATTGCTTGGACGAGCATGCATTGCTTTTGAGACGTGAATGTAGAAAGCATGGAAACCTGCCATTTTTACTAGAAATGGAAAATATTTTCTTGCAAAAGGATTGTTGGGCATTACTACAGGTGCAGATAAAAGTCAAGCTTCATGTTATGAAACACCTAAGAGACTGCCATACTAAAATGTAAACTAGAAAGCCAAATCACCTCCTTAAGAGAGCTTAGATTTCTCAGCAAGTAGGTTGTCCTTTCCAGCGACTATAGCAGCAAATGTAGGCATGGCTGATATGCATTAAAAGAGAAAGTTTCAGCACTTCTTGCTAAGAGCATATAGAAGCAAATAACAAGGGGATGCCATTGTCAATCAGTTATACCTTATTAGGATTTTAAAGATCAAAAGGCAAGGCGATTTTTACGATCTTACACTAAGATCCTGTCTAAAAAATAAAATGCAGATTTGTGCTTTAAAAACCATTGGCCCAGGTGAATTTGCTAAAACATGATAAGCTATGAATTCCACATATTTTATTTATTTTATTTTGAAAGTTTTATATAGCACGAGCAAGAACCTTGCGGGTATCAGAGCGCTTTACAGGACAAATGTAAGAAACAAAGGTAGACATAGCAAAATATATATGAGTGAATCTAATACACAGTAGTAACTAAAGACAAGTTAGCAGATATATGACATGGTTATATAAATAGTTCGAGAATAGAATTTCACTTCTTTTTGCTCGAAGTCTAATACAAAGTAGTAACTAAAAACACGGATATATAAATAGTTCAAGTAAACTTAGCCATGAGAATAGATTTTACTTCTTTTTTGAAAGAGGCAGTAGAGGGGTTCCGTCTTGTTTCTGGGGGTAAAGCATTCCAGATCCTGGGTGCCATTCCTGAGAAGGTCCGGTTGTATGCTTTTTTCTTGGCAAATCTTTGTGGTTTCCTAAGAAGATTCCTGGAGCTCCTAGTGGATCTGTTACCACAGGAGAGCACCAGTTTCTGAGCTAGATAACTTGGGGTATTGTGGTGTAGGGCCTTGTGCGTCATACATGCGATTTTCAGATGAATTATCACCTCGAAAGGTAGCCAGTTGAGGGTTCTAAGGTCTGGGGAGATGTGACAGTTTCTTTTGGAGCCTGTGATGAGTCTAGCCACTGTGTTGATTGTGGCTCTAAGAGGGGCCGTCGTTGATCTGGGCAGGCCGCAAAGAGCGACACTCCCATATTCCACTCTTGGGATTACTAAAGCTTGCACTGCCTGTTTGAAGTCATTTGCTGGCAGGAATGGTTTCAGTCTTCTCAAGGTGTTCATCTGAAAATGTGCCCCTTTTGTCGAGGCGCTGATGTGTTTCTGCATATTTAGGTGTCTGTCCAACGTTATTCCCAGTGATTTCGCTGAGTCGACAATGAGTGGTTGACCTTTGAGTGCAGTTAGGTGATTCAACCAGTCGAGGATGATGGTCGATTGGTTGGGGGGAGCAATTACGAGGAATTCGGTTTTGAGGGTGTTTAGCTTCAAGTGGTTTTCGGCCAGCCAAGTCTGAGTTTTTTGAAGCGTTGAGTTGAGAGATTTGATGTCCTCAAGTGAATGAATCTTTATGTATAGTTGTGTATCATCTGCGTACATGTGATAATGGACCTTAGATGTGCTGAGAAGTTGGGTGAGCGGTTCCATGAAAAGGTTGAAAAGAGTGGGTGAGAGGGATGATCATTGCGGTCCTCCTAAAGTGACTGGGACGGGTTTATATAAGGATTGATTAACCTTGAATCTTTGTGAACTATTTTGGAGGAAAGAGGTGAACCAAGTAAATACAGGGCCGGATAATCCCATTCTGGATTTCAGGAGATCAAGCAATTTGTCGTGTTTGACTGTGTCAAAGGCCGAAGATAGGTCAAGCAAGATTAGTAAACAGGCTTCTTTTTGGTCAAGGATTTTTAGTGCGTCATCTATTATGTGTGTCATGGCTGATTCCATACTGTGACCTGCCCGGAAGCCTGATTGGTATTTGTTGAGCAGGTTGAAATGATCTATGTGGTTGTCCAGCTGTGTATGAACACATTTTTCTAAGAGTTTGGCCAGATTAGGGATGTTGGATATTGGGCGATAGTTGTTTAGGTCCGACGGGTCCGCTGTTGGCTTCTTTAAGATAGGGGATACCTGCCCTGTTTTAAGGATTTCTGGGATGGTTCCTTGAAGGAGGGAGGTGTTAATGATCTTGGTCCAGAGGCAGTAGAAGTGGAATTAGGTCTGTTAGGCAGTTTGCAGGAAGAGGGTCTGTGAAGTGGTTTGAGGGGTTCAAGGCCGTTAGAATTTTTAGTATAGTTTCTTCACTATACATGTTGAAGGAGGACCATGATGCGTTGTTTTTGAGGTAGAACTTTGCGGAGCATATGGGTGGGGCTACTGGTGTGGGCATTGGGGTGACCATCTGAGTGTCGGTAAGGGATATTAGGTCGTTGAGCAAGTCCGTCTTTATGTTTTCCGTCTTCCTAGTAAAGAAGGAGGCAAATTCCTCACAGTTGGGTAATGTGTCGGGATTATCCTGGTGGTGGGGGGTGCACCCTTGGTTTGCACTTTGATTAGTTTGAATAGCTTTTTGGAACGGTTTTTGGCTTGGTCTAATTGAGTACTGAAGAAGTCCGTTTTTGATCGTCTGACCTTTCTGTAATAGGAGTTTCTCGTGGATCTTAGTAGCTTGAGGTGGTCAGCAGATGGAGCAGATCTCCACCGTCGTTCGAATAATCTAAGGGATCGTCTGTCTTCATTTAACCTACCATCATACCACAGTTTTGAGTCTTTTGTGGAGACTCTTTTCAGTTGTAGGGGAGCTGGTTGGTCTAGTAACATGTCCATGGAATGGAAGTAATGGTTGGTCAGACTATGAACATCGGATGAGCCTTCAGGGGGAAGCAGGGTGTTGGGGTAGGAGGTTGAGAGTAAGTTTGAACTGAGGTTTTTCAGATCCCTCTTCCAAATTTTTGTTCTCATGGGTTGAGCAGAAGGTAATTTAACTGATTCATTGATGTTGAATGTAATGATGTGGTGGTCAGACCAGTCACAAGGGAGGATCGATTCTAACTGAGTGGAGTCAGCTTTGAAAATTACTAGATCGAGGGATGCGCCTTTATCATGTGTGGGGCTGTTGCAGATTTGGGTAAGGTTAAGGTCTGAGAGGAAAGCTTTCAGGCTATTGACCCCTGGGTCGTCCTGGTCATCCCAATGGAAATTGAAGTAACCAAGGAATATTTGAGTATTATGAAGATTGACATTTGTAGCTAGAATATCCATGAGGTGTTCGATGAAGGTGAGGTTATCTCCTGCGGGGTGGTAGAATGTGTGTAGTGAACATATTGGTTTGTTATTACCAGTGATAACTAAGCAAAGGTATTCAAGGGTGGATAATAACGGGGAGTGGGAACGTTTCACTGATAGATTGTTCCGATGTATGCACGCGATCCCACCTCATGGCCTGATAGTTCTATCTAGTCTTGTGATGTCATAGTTTGGGGGTACCAGTATGTCTAGGATGGGCGTAGAAGATTCGTTTAGCCATGTTACAGTCAAAATTAGTAGGTCTGGTTCATTAGTTAGAATGAGGTCAGCTATATCAGTTGCATGTCTTGATGCCGACCTGCAGTTTAGAAGTATGCATTTTAGTTGGGTCTTGATGAATGTTGTGTTGGGTTCAAGTAAGATGGGGATTCGCATGAGGTTGTTTTCAACTATACCTCTAGAGTTGTGTCTTGTAGTTCTATGGGTGTCAGAGGGGATGGATTGGATTAAGGAATATTTTAGCAAGTTATCTGGTTGCTCCGTGTTAAGTGGGAGAACTGGTAGCTCATAAGAACGGAGTAGAGTGCTTAAGTCTTTAGCTGATAGAGGGTTTTTCCTCGGGACCGGTCGGGATGAAACATTGGGGTAGGGCACTGTTCTCCATCTTGGGGGCTCATGTTTCGGGGAGCTTGCTTGTAGTTGTTGGGTGAGTTTCGAATGTTTGCTGTGGAGGAATGTTCTGGGTTCTAGTTCTGGGTACTTGAACTTGGGTTGTTGTAAGATTAGGTCATGAAGAGTTTGGATGTCCTCTTTGACTTGTTGTAGAGATAGTAATATTTCATCGAGTCTGTGGTCAGGAGTAGGAGGTAGCCTATTTAATGTATGGATTGTAAATGAGGGAGGTGCGGTTGGGCCATGAGTGTTGTTTGGGGGGAACCGTGATCTGGTTCGTTGTACTGCAGTCTTTCTGTGTGTTTATCGATAGAGGGGTGGGGGGGGTGTAAAAGCGGGGTGTGAGGCGGTTTGGATGTGGGTTATGTGTGGGACGGTGGGAGTAGTTGTGAGGGGAGAAAGGGCGTGTGGAAAGGTGGGATGTGGGGAGGTGAGTGTCTGAGGTGTAATTGGAACAGTGTGAGCAGTGGTGGTGTTGGGGGTGGAGTAGGAGTAGGAGTTATGGTGATGTGCGTCATCTCGATGATGTGAGGAGGTGTGGGTGTGGGTTGTGAGTGGGACAGTGGTGGTATTGGAGAGGGTGGAGGGTGAGGGTGGGAATGCGGGATACAAGGCGATAGGGGTGTAAGGTGTGATTGAGGTAGTGGGAAAATTGGAGGTGATGGGGAACGCATAGGACATGGGGAGATGTGTTTCCTCACCAGGGGTGACGGTTAGGTCTGGGGTGGTTGTATATGCAGGCTGGGATGGCAGGGGGAACTGACTTAATGGGGACTCAGCCAGGGAGTTGGTAAGTGAACTGAAATTACTATCGGCTTGGGGGATGGGATGTGGTCTGGTAACTTTTTTCTTGATGAGAGGAAAGATGTTATCCATAAGGTTTAGGTTACGGTCCGATGATTGCATGAGGATGATCCCATTGTGATAGATGGTGATTGTTGCTGCTGCTTTGTATATTGGGGAGGGGATGATAACTAGGGTGAGACCATGTGCTGTTTTCCTCGTGGAGGAGATCGAGAATAGGGCAAGAAAGGCTTTCCTCCATTGGGCTCTTCTTTTGGTATAGAAGATGATGTCATTAGTTATGTGTCCTTTGATAGTTGAGAAGTACGGGTCAGAGATAGGGGTTTCGGGGTGAGATTTTAAAAAATTGTGTTTAAAGCCTTTGGCTGCTTTTTTAGAGAGGTTGGGGGGGTAATTAATGGAATAGGTGTGTAAACCCGTCCGCTCCATAGTGGAGTTGTAGTTTGTAAGCGGGGGTAGCGAGGGTAGGGGGAGTACGTGAGACAGTGTGCACTATGAGGTGTCGGAGGGGCTAGTTCGACAAGGCCAAACTCTCACCTGTGAAGTTGTTGCATGGGGACTCGAGGATATTGCAGGAATTCTCTGGGCACCAACCCCTTCAGAATGATTCAGTCCAAGATGGCCGCCCTGTTTACTATCTAGATCTGTTCCTTTGTGGAAGTCCTCTTTCACTTTCCGTTGTTTGGTCCTCTTGGGGTATAGTCTTGTTTTTTTTTTTTTTTAAGTGTACTATGATGAGTGGTCCTTTCTTTATTTTCTATGGCTTGATCTTATGGGGAAGTCCTATGTCTCTTTCTGCTTAAATCCATGACTGATTAGACCTTTCTCCCTGGTTAAGACTATTGTTGCCATATTGTAAACTGAGTAGAAGCAAATGGTGATCCTCGGCCAGTTACATATAGGAGATCACAAAAACTAAACAAAATGTGCTCCCCCTGTGTGCAAACCGGTCAGCCGCATATTGAGTCTGGGGTCTCAACTCCATGCTCCGCTCCTCCAGTTGTGCCCCAAATGAAGCAGTTCACAATGCAATTTTGATGAGTATAGTGAGAGATGAAAACTGCTAGTTATTGTAGACTTGTCTGCACTTGCAGCGTGCGCGAAGACCCCTGGGTCATAGGTCCCGCCGCTCCGCCTGGAGATGCCAGAACCGCTCTCTCTTTCCAGAGAGTGATCGAGCCTTCTCTTTAGTCCGATTCTGCAATTGATTAGGACCGCCGGCGATAGAAGTGCGGGGGAGGTGCTAAACATGCAAGCTCTGATGCACGTTCGCGTCTCGCTCCACCAGTCCGGCGGTCCCGTTCCTCCCGCTTCCTGGGAGATCTCCGATCGTGCCGACCGCGCCCTCCTTATACAGGGTTCTGCGGCCGCTGAAGGGAAAAACAGGGATCAGGAGGACCGCTTCCATGTATCACGCATCCTATCTTGTCCCCAACTTCGGTCTTGCTGTAGGGGGATTGTGGCAGGAAACCGGCCAGGCGATGTTGATGTTATGTGCCCCATAGCTCAGGAGCCGTGATCCGTCTCAGTATTACACTGATCCGTCGCAGGCACATACAATCTCTAATCACCATTTCTCTATCTGTACCTAGCTCTCATTATCCTGCTTTAGGTTCTCTCTTATTTTCTCTATTCTGTCCCAATCTTTGTCCCCACTGCCTCTCTCAACCTTTTCCCTACTATCCTGTTCTATTTGCTGCTGCATCTATCTATCTTCCAATTCCCGTCTCTCATTCTTTCTTTTTCTCTTTTGCTTTTTCTATTTGCTCTCCTTTCTTTCTCTCAATCTTCTCTCCTTTTCTAGAACCTCTTCTCTCTCTATCTTTGCTTCTGCCTTCTTTGTACTCAATATTTGTTATTCTTTCTCTAGCCCTCTTCTCCCTGGGCACCCTTTCAGAAAGTGCGGCTGGAAGCAGGTTATTTGTAGAATTTCCTAGGTGGGAGATGTTGGGTGAGGTGCGCGTGGTTAAAAGACATACTTCAAACATGGCGCGGGCGGCATTCCCAGCTGAACATAAGCATAGGGTGCTGCAAACAGCTTGAAAATAGATGTAACCAGACGTATCTACTTACCAGTGGTGTGTAGCTTCTGATTTACATCTTGTGATTATATGGATGGGAAGCGTGGGTTTTTTGTTGAAGAAAGAGCGGTGCAGTCTCATTATGGTTTGGTGGACGAGCTATACACCTTACATGAACATTTGAAAATAGATCCATGCAGGAAGCTGCTTTACACACTTTTCACTTTGGTGTGAGGTGGAGGACGGGATGGGGAAGTGGACAGTCAGTCATGAGAAAGAATGATGCTTTGGACTCTCCAGAACACCTGCAAGCTTTGTCTTTTTCAGTGCCAGGACTCGGTTTCTATGAGGAGTAGTTTTGTGCGTGTTATTTCTATCTTGCAAATATATATTCGTCCAGCTTATTTCGGAAAACTGCAAGGCAGCGCTGCACCCGGGGCCCATAAAAACTCTTCGTGACAACGGGAGCTCGTAAAACTCGTTTGCTCCGCTAGGTGGCAGCAGTGCCATAATTATAATGTTGTCCTATCGAAACATCTGGGAGCTCCTGTGTAAAGCGCTGAGAGGCCGGGACCTTGGTGGCGTATTACCAGTGCGCCCTCGTGAGGGATTTAAATTCAGATTACAGAAACATCGCACATACATTATACAGATTGTGTTTGGTTTTCTTTTTCTTTTCTCCTTTGTGTGAGTCCTTGACCAAATTATCATCATGAATACATCACTCGACATTACATCTAGTAAAGAGATAATGCTGGGCTATACGACGGAACTTAATCAATCAAGGTGTGCATTAATGGCTATAGTCATAGTTACTGCTAGACTGGCCATAGCCCGAGCATGGGTTTCTCCAAAACCATGTAATCATCAAGCCGGGTCTGGTGGCTTAGTGGACTAATGCATCCACTGCAGGGACCTGTGTTGGACCTCATGGTCACAGGTTCAAACCCCGGCGGATCCACTCAGCCTTTCATCCATCTGAGGTCGATAAACCTCCATTGAGTTGGGTAACAATAAACATCTGTTATTCAGCGCCAAGATACCTACGGGTGAACGTGCGCTTTACAAATACACATGTTATGTTATGTAGTGCAACAGAATGGTGGTGTATTTTTATAGAGTTCTTTGAACGGGAAAAGGCTTTGGCTAAGGTTAGGGGCTTTAAGTCACTGCGAAAATTTAATGCTATTTGGCATGGTATGAATCAGGATTAATTTTCCTATTTGCGGTATTTCTATTGTTTAATATTTGTTAATTTTGCTATCTATTTTGTATTTTTTTTTCTCCCCTTGGGAATCAGAATGTACATGAAAAATATGTAATATGTTGATGTAATGTTTCTCCTTTTTTTCTGCTGTGCTTGTCTCCTTTGCATAAAAAAAAAAAAAAAAGACATTACATCGCACACCCATGCACACATGACATCACAGTAAATCGCCTTACATGCAAAGGGACCCGGTACAGGGGAAATAAACATGTGGCTTCTGGCCCATATGGCTTCATGAAAAACTAAGATCATGACATTAATGAATGACCACTTTGCCCAGTGGTCAGTTGTGGCCTCCCCAACCCGGCTCTTCATCAGAAAACAAACCTGTGGGCTGCAGTAGTGTTATTTCATAATTCCAGCAGGAGCTGCGAGGCGTGCATTTTACAGCACTACACGACTTTCGGAAACTTAGTGGCAGTTCATGTATATTAGGAGCCTGTGAGGGTGAAAGGTTCACTTCAGATGCTAGAGAACATGTCTGCCTCGAAGCGCCTCCAGGCAAAGGAAATAGACTGCCTCGGACTGCAGGAGACCGCGACAGCGAACGGAGGAGGCCTGCCCTGAGCAGCAGTTGGCAGTGGCGCGTGCCGGGCTTGGCACGGTAGAGACCGAGCTGGGGCATTGATTGTAAGAGCCACTGTGCTCTCTCCAGAATCCAGCTTTGAGGTAACTCTTACTAGAAATTCCCACTGTATTATACACTCCCAATATCCCATGCACTCACCAGTAGCCAATCAAACGACAGCTTTATTGACAGTGATCCAATAACTCATTCTCTCATCAGTTCATGCATCACTCTTCCTTCCCGACGGATACTGCAGGAGAATATTAGCTTCCTCCCAGGCCTCCAACCTCGCGGCTTGCCTCGTGCTCGGCAAACAGTGCACCTTTGACATCAGTCCTCAGTTCCCGCATGCGCACTCGCATGTACCTGTGGGATCGGGAAGGTAGGCCTACAACTGCATGAAGCGACACAAAAGTGAACTGCATGCTCCGAGTAACAGAGATGAAACGAACTGATTGGAGGGTAGTAAATTATGATAGAGCGAGCAAAGAAAGCACAAAAAAGCACAGGCTCTCAAAAGGTAAGGAGATTTATAGAATGTGCAGATAGGGAAAATGTACAGAATAATAAGAGAATGTAAAAAAGGGCACAGGTTGAGATATTGCAAACACTGGAGAACTGCAGAGAGAGAACAAATACTGACATAAGGCACAGGATGGCAGAGAACGCACAACAGAGAACTATATTGGAGAGTGAGACAGAACTGAGTGGTGAGGCAAATACAGTGAGAGAAAACATGCCCCAATTCCATTGTCAAGTATTTCTAGTACAAAGTTCGTGATAAGCCTAGAGGGGGCTTTTGCTCCCTTCGACTCCTTGCTCCTCAATGCATATCTCAGCCCATCCGGTCTTCATACAGTCCTTCCACCAATACATCCAACTATGCTGATGAAACACAGATAATCCTACGTTTACTTAAACCTGGACTTGTCTTCTGCATGTCAATGCCTGTAAACAGTAGCCCACTTGATGCCACCCTACTACCTCAAGCTCTACTCCTCGTAAACAGAGATCCTCATGTTTGCAGTTTTGAAAAAAGTTCTGCCCCACTGTCATGTGGCCTCAGTAACTTGGAGACTCACGGAACACCACCGAGGAATTGAGAAATGTCGGAGTGATCATGTCCTCTAATGATCAGTGGTATAATACTAGGTATAATGGCGCAACTTAGGAGAAGTCACACATATATTGATCATAAACAAACATCGAGGGACGCTGCTGTAAGGTGAGGAGAACCACCAACCTCCCCAAAATAATTGTGGCTGAGGCCAACACAACAGAAAAAAATGCAATCCTCAGCACACTCGTACTCGAGGACTCGGCTGGCTGTTTGAAAGACGGGTCACTTCGCTTAGCGAGTTTGCCTATTTGGATCATAATAAGATCCATACAAGCCTGGAGCTGAAATATTTGATTCTCCCAGCGGATATCGTCTATTGTTTACTGTGGGATGGAATTATCACCACATGAAAAATTTCTACCGGAAATATTGGAGCCTTGAGAAAGTCGCGGGACAAATTCCCAATGTTTGCGACGAAACACGTGTTGGCTGACAAAGAACTTTGTGAAATAACAGAAGAAAAAGAAGATAAAAAGATTATTGAATACTGTGTTTCTAATTTGTGCACACTATTATGCATTACTATTGTGTTTAGCTTGCAGATGTGTGCTGAGGATTGCTTTTATCTGATCATGTGCTCTAGCTTGTCCTGGGAAGAGAGGGTAAATCAAGAGAAGAGGTTTGGCTTGCACGCCGAGCAGATATAACCAGCATCTTCCTACGTCTAGGATTTGCTCACAGGGTGCAGATCATAATTACTTTGGTCCTGCCATGCCTCTATTACAGCAAAGGAGTCTGCTTTTGGACTTCTTCCTACCTTGTCGTCAGACGCCATCAAATCCACAAAAGGCCGACACCATCTGCGCAAGCACAACCAACACTCTCAGCTCAAGCTTCCTTCTGGCTGTTGGGGTCAGAGGGTTTTCATTCATGGTTCTCTGTGTCACCACCAGAATTATCTTCCTCCGATTTAAACTCCAGCCACACTCCTAAAGATGGACAGTCCAATCCAGACTGGCCCCGCTCTTGACCATCTCTTCCTTCAGAAGGTCTCATGGTGTTGGAACTTCGTTCTCTGTCCAGATGTCCAAGCTCTGTAACTCGCTCTTGAATAAGGATTATCATCATCATCATCAGTAACTTTATTTCGGCCATTGCGGCCATAAAAGTGCCATATGCATACAAATCAGAAATATAGAATAAAAGTAGCAAGATATACAAAAACTATTTTCCATGGGCAAGCTAGGTAGAGTTTAAAATGATGATGGGGCAACCCCCACAGGGCCGTGGTAACATGGTGGGGTGGTCAGTTACTTCATGATATATAAAAACAGACATCATAATTATATGATAAAAAAGCATAAAAGAACAAGAAAGTGCAAATGCATACAATACAAGTGATTCCTACCTCACTAGGATATGCTTGTTTAGTGGTGTGAGGGCCGTCAAGTTACTAGTGACTAGGGAGCAAATGGGGCTGTGAGGTATAAGGGTGGTTAAAACAGCTAATTCATCAATTGCCAACAAAAGTTAATGCAAAGTGTTTAAGCGGGTTGGAAGAGAGAGAGCCACTGAGAAGAACTGTACCAGCAAAGATCTATGCGGTCCACATTGGACGGCACGACCCGCCATGCGGGTACTGAGCTAGAGCTGACTCTCAACCAATCATAAGTGTCTGCATATATAGAAACCATTCTTAGAAGGGGTAATGAGGGAGTTGAGTCTGCTACCGAATCATTGCGTTCCTCCTACAAATCCACATTTTGCCCAGAAATTTAGCAACTGCGCATACTATTAGAGTGTTTGAATCTGACCTTAGAATGCGCAGGGCATTTTTGTGGCAACGGGTTCCAAACCTTCTACAAACAGGGGCTATCCACCTGGTTCTCAAGCGACTAAATCTGGGACATACAAAAAAGATGTGGCTGATTGTCTCATCAGCAATATCACAGCTCGGACAGAGCTGTGAAGCGAGAGGGAGCTGGCACCAGGAGGCAGTAAAAGAGTGCACAGGGAGGGTTCCAAATCTAAACTGCATATACAGCTTCCGGTCCTGTGGATTTGTAATAACCTCCAAATAATGCTCAAAGGCTCCTTCTAATTTGAACTCCATGAAGTCGAGGGTCAGGCAACCCCAAGATGGATAAGAGATGGCAGATTGCGTTAGCCATCCCCAGTATTGTTTCTTGATCAATGATTTGCTAGGATTATCCAAGTCCAAAATGAATTCCAGAGGGCAATACAGACTTCTTGTTCCCAAAAAGGTGACTCACTAATGCACAGGTCATATTAGAGGAAGATGGTACTTATCCACGAGTCTACTCTTTATATTGTACACTTCTCTGGCTAAAGGCAGCTGCAACTTCACTGTAATGCCATTGGAGCACCCCACTGGTATACCCACAGATCTTCAAGTGTTTGTGACATAGGTCATGTCACAAACCTGTACTCTACCGACCAGTCAGAAAGGAACCATCCACGCAGAACATAGTATGTATCTCCAAGCGTGTCTCTGACTTACTCACAGAGTGCTTAACCACAGCCACAACCGCACCACAACATGGCGGGAGCACCCAGCGAACCTCACCTAAAACACCCAACTTTTCCCACATAACGCACACTATCAATCCACACTCTGCCTTCCATGCACAGCAAATGGAGCAAGCCTGTCATCTGTCCATGCAAAAGCGCTTTGGGGTCTCATCAGGGGGATGCTATACAATCGCTACCATAAAGCTGAAAAAGTGACGGATGACCTGGATAGGAATCCCTTATGCCCCAAGTATAGACAGAGGAGCTGTGGGCTGTTTGATTGGTAGCAGAGTGTATGGTTCAGCAGTGCCCACTTGTGGTACTTGAGAGGTCGATCCTCAATGACCAAGCAGACCTAACCCCAGTGAGAAGTTGTAGGGGAACATTACCATCTTCAATGAGAGCTGTTTGACATGCGCCCTTCTCTCAAGGTGTGAGTGCAAACAAAACGTACAGGCCCATTTCAGCAGTGAGAGGTTCCTCAGCCAGCAGTGTGAGCTCCCTTCAGCCACCTGTCAGCACTCTTACCCCTGCCGTCCCCTGTCAGTACTCTTGCCCCTTCAGCCCCCTGTCAGTACTCTTTCCCCTTCAGCCCCCTGCCAGTACTCTTGCCCCTTCCATCCCCTGTCAGTACTCTTGCCCCTTCAGCAGTCCCCTGTCAGTACTCTTGCCCCTTCAGCCCCCTGTCAGTACTCTTGCCCCTTCAGCCCCCTGTCAGTACTCTTGCCCCTTCAGCCCCCTGCCAGTACTCTTGCCCCTTCCGTCCCCTGTCAGTACTCTTGCCCCTTCAGCAGTCCATGTCAGTACTCTTGCCCCTTCCGTCCCCTGTCAGTACTCTTGCCCCTTCAGCAGTCCATGTCAGTACTCTTGCCCCTTCTGTCCCCTGTCAGTACTCTTGCCCCTTCAGCAGTCCATGTCAGTACTCTTGCCCCTGCCGTCCCCTGTCGGTACTCTTGCCCCTTCAGCAGTCCATGCCAGTACTCTTGCCCCTTCCGTCCCCTGTCAGTACTCTTGCCCCTTCAGCAGTCCATGTCAGTACTCTTGCCCCTTCCGTCCCCTGTCAGTACTCTTGCCCCTTCAGCAGTCCATGTCAGTACTCTTGCCCCTTCCGTCCCCTGTAGGTACTCTTGCCCCTTCAGCAGTCCATGTCAGTACTCTTGCCCCTTCCGTCCCCTGTCAGTACTCTTGCCCCTTCAGTCCCCTGCCAGTACTCTTGCCCCTTCAGCAGTCCTTGTCAGTACTCTTGCCCCTTCAGCCCCCTGTCAATACTCTTACCCCTTCAACAGTCCATGTCAGTACTCTTGCCCCTTCAGCCCCCTGTCAGTACTATTGGATTCCACCATTGTGTGCCTTCTCTGGCAGTGCCCATCGGCTCCATAGAGCGAGGCACACCAGAAGATTTTGTGGGGACACAGTCAACAGCTTCCAGAGGGGCTCCCACAGGATGAGCACCTATTTCTAGGTTTAAAAACACAGCCTGTATTTACCATAACAGTCTCGCAGTGAAACAGTCTCTGTCCACTTCTCTCTCATCTTGCTAAGCATCAACATCTTCAGCAAACAAAAACCCCTATGCAACCTCCACATCTTCTACCATCCACCAGGAGATAACCTCCTTCTGATTGAACAAATCATGGAAACCATCTCATCCAATCTAGGTCATCATTGCCCCCGGATCTTCCTGGGAGACTTCAACCTTCATTGGAATGACCCAAATGACCTGGCTGTGAACAGTCTTAAAAAATTCCTACTTGACCTCAACCTGACTCAATTCTGCGACAGCCCAACACACAACTTGGGCTCAAACCTTGATCTAATCATCTCCAACCTTGACACCATTCGGATTGAATTGATAGCCCCATGTGACTGGTCAGATCACCACTTTATCACCTTCCTCATGCTTGAACGATGGAACACCCAAAGACTTCAACCCAAGAAATTGAAACACTGGAAAAGATCGATGCAAAACGCAAACATGGACGACCTCATATCACGCAGCAATCTGTCCCTGCCTCCACCCACGCTCATGGCAGATGTCCATGAACTCACCGATCACTACAACAACTCCATGCTAAACGTTCTGGATGCAATTGCCCCCCTTCAACTAAAAAGAAAATCCAACAAAGACTCCAATCCTTGGTTCAATGACTGCCTAAACTCAGACAGGCGTAACTTAAGACTAGCGGAACGAGCTTGGAGATCCTCTCCATCGGCTGAACTCCTCAAACTTTTGAGAGTAAGAAGGAGTCTGTACAACAAACACATCAGAACTGCAAAAGCGACCTTCTTCAGAAGCCAACTAGACAAAGCCAGAAATCGCCCCAAAATGCTGTTTGAAGTGATCAAACGGCAATCCAACAACACACCCACTCAATCGACAAGCACCGCCAATCCCCAACCTAATTGCGAGGATTTTGCTGCCTTCTTCCTCGAAAAATCCAACAAAATTGAATCTGATCTAAAGTCTGCCTTGTTCGAACTATCATCCTCACCAGACTCCCACCTAACTCCCCATTCCCTTCTCCCTACTTACCACTCCCCTAAAAACAATGCACATTGGAATCAATTTTATACCTTCAATGACACTTCCATTCTCAACATTCTCTCTACCCTGAAACCCTCGAATCACTTCAACGACCCCCTTCCCTCATATTTCTTCAAAGAAATGATAAGGCCTCTAGTTCCGCTCTGGACCAAGATCGTTAATGCCTCCCTACTTCAAGGTGAGATCCCTGACTGCCTAAAGTCCGGGCTAGTTCTCCCCATTCTCAAAAAACCCACGGCGGACCCTGAGGATCTGAATAACTTCCGACCAATCACTAACACCCCTACTCTGGCTAAGCTCATTGAGAAATATGTACAGGTTCAACTATGTAACCACATTGAGGAATTCCAGCTACTAGATCAATTTCAATCGGGCTTCCGTCAAGGTCACAGCACCGAAACAGCCATCACTCACATAGTTGATGACGCGCTTACCCTACTGGACCGGAACAAATCCTGTCTATTAATCCTACTGGACCTCTCTTCAGTCTTCGATATGGTCAATCATGACAACCTCCTGAGCCTGCTGGAACATAGGATGGGGTTCTCTGGCGCAGTTCTAAAATGGTTCGCCTCCTTTCTCCATGACAGAACACAGAGAATTAAATCCAACCAATCCCTCTCCCATCCCAGTCCCTGCACCCTGGGGGTGCCCCAAGGCTCCTCGCTTTCACCCACACTTTTTAACCTATTTATTGTACCCCTCACCGAAATCCTCAAAGCATCTAACATCCAATACCACATGTATGCAGACGACACCCAGCTGTACATGAAAATCTCCTCGCCTGACGACATCAAGTCACTCAATGTAACCTTACACAAAACCCTTAACTGGCTTACCCTTAACCATCTCAAACTAAACGCCCTCAAGACCGAATTCCTCCTTATTTCCTCGCCCAAGCAAGCACTCACCATTGAGGAATACATGAAAACTCTGTCTGCTCTCAACTGCACACCACATATCATTGACTCTACGAAATCCCTGGGTATAGTGTTGGATAGGAACCTGAGCATGCAGGATCACATTAGTGCTTCTACCAAAGGAGCGAACTTCAAACTGAGCATCCTAAGTAAACTAAAACCTTTCCTTCCCCCTGATGACCTCAAGTCCGCAGTACAAGCTTTAGTCATCTCGCGAATGGAATATGGCAGTGCAACACTCTGCGGTCTGCCTAAATACAGACTGGCCCCCCTCAGAGCCTCATTGAATGCGGCCGCCAGGCTCGTCACAGGCTCCAAGAAGTACAATCACATCTCCCCGGATCTGAAAACTCTCAACTGGTTACCTTTCGAAGCAAGGATACACCTAAAACTTGCCTGCATGACCCACAAAGCCCTTCACTTCAACACACCTCTCTACCTCGCAAAAAAACTTGAGCTGTCGGGTGGTGCCTGTACCTCCAGGAGCTCCAGCACCCTCCTACTTAAACCAAAGAAATTCAATAAAACAAAAACCTACAACCGTTCCTTCTCAGGAATCGCCCCAAGAATCTGGAACTCCCTACCAACGGAAATGAGACTGATTCCAATAACAGTGTCCTTCAAAAAGGAAATGAAAGAGCTACTGATGAACACTTGCCTATCCTGAAGTCCAGTGGGGGGTCCTGAGTCACAGCATCTACTATCACGCTGATGACTCTCTCGCCTTCTCCTACTGACTATTTCTTTTTGCCCTCTATTAAGTCGTTATGTAACTATTGCTATTTTTCGATTACCATGTCGTCACGTAACTATTGTTATTTTGTCTATTGCTATGATTCTGCCACGATTGCCCCCCTCAAATGTGTTGCATCCCTCTGTAAAGTGCTCTGATACCCTCTAGGGTCATGTTCGCGCTATACAAAACTTTCCAAATAAAATAAATAAATGTCTTGCCAAGAAAGACTCGACAGGGTAGACTTTCTTTTAAATCTATAAATACCTGTTGTAACATGAGTGCAGGGTCCTGGAAAAGCTTGGGGCCTGGGGTATAACGCCCCTTCCGCCCTGTGGAGAACCTCAGAAGAGTGACTTTCATTGCTATGGAACCCCATCAGCCTGAGCTCCCTCCCAGCAATGCCCCTGAGTGCTGCAGGCCCCCCGCAGTGTGTCCACCCTCCACCAGCGCCCCACAGCAGACCCCCCCTCCCAGCAGAGCTGACACAGTGCTGTATGCTTCAAAGGTGATCTCTCCATGTCTGACTCACTCTTTCTTTACTTCCAGGGCTGCCTCCTGTCCGTTCTGTACTGCTTTGCTGCAAACGAGGTGAGTGCAAGTGTCGACCGTTTATCGAATGAAAGTAATGTACCCTGATTTCAAAGTGAGGGAATGCTCAACACGCCGACACCTCGGTGCACTGACTCCTTTCTCTTCCATCGGTTTCTTGTACATGTTTTGTTCCCTTGCATGTGCAGCCTCAATGCCAGTGACACTTAGTGACATGTCCTTGTCTGTCTAAACATGGGATGCTGCGTTACCTGGACACACGGATCTGCCTGGGAGGATTCCATTTGTATTGTGTTTTTCCACTTCATCTGCATAATGGTGATGGTCAGGCCCTGGCTAGGTGCTCTGTGGAGTGTGTTTACACTCTGCCCATTCACTGGTGCTGTGCTCCTGAAATTGTTTGAATCTTGTGTTACAAATCAGTTCAACAGATTAAGATAGGGGGCATTTTCTTGAAACTACTCATTTACTTCAAGGAGCCCGCCAAGACTCCACACCCGGCCTGGAACCCCCTATATCTGGACGCCCTTGGTGACATTATTAAAGATTCTGGCATGTTACTCCCCCAGTATGCAGATGACACCCACCACTAATTAAAAGTTGCCTCCCTGACAGTATCTCTCTTTTAGCCAAAATTCTAGATCCCGCCCAACACTGAATGACATCTGACTGCATCAAATTGAACTCCTACAAAACAGAGTTCATATTCAAGTTGTTTTATGGCTCCTCTAAAACTAGCCTAACTCCATGAATATCTTCCAATTCACTGGACTATCAGCAAACGTTCCAAGTGTTTTGGCTTCATTCTAGACAGTAACCTCAACCCACACAAACACATCACCGATCCATCAACCGTGCTGAGTACCAGCCGGAATCATTTGTGGGATACGTTCTTTTATCTTGGAAGCCGACCTTAAGGATGTGGGCCATTGGGTGGTCTCTCCAGACTGGCCTCCATCTATCCATTCCCTCAGGAGGCAGGCTGCCCTTTAAAGTGCTTCCCATGGGGTTGATTAACTATATTTTAATTTCTGCAGCCCTGGGAAGCAGAGGATTCATAACAGTGGTATCTAAATAGGTTTTAGTGCCTGAAACCATAGTTAAGAGTGAATTGTACTCTGTTTAATGGTTTGTTGGTTCAAAACGGGGCACTTGTAATGAACTGTTTTTAATATTATCATTTTAATTAATCAATAATATTTTTTTCAGTTTTATTCACCAAGATATTTCTAAAGCTCATCTTGCCCATCCCAAAGCCACCCTTCCTACTGCCCCCCATCTACTTTGTAGGGGTAATAGTTTTGATCACATCACCCAATATTGATTTCCCTGAGTTGGCATCCCATAGAGGGAAGATCCATAAACCAATCAGAGTGCCTAGTACACACATTACTCAATCCTGACTTATCACACTACTTACCCAGGAACCTGAAGATTGTTTTGGGCAGGGGATGGTAGATCTCGTAACCTTGCAATGCAAAATGAAGTAGATGGCAAGAAAAATTATTTTTTAATTTGGTATGGCACATTCAGGGCCCAAGAGTGTCAGAGCCATTTCCATAGAATGATCGCAGTTCACATGCTCAGCCGTGTAGAAAGGAAGCTTGTGGAAACCCATTGCCACACTATAGCAATAAAGACTAAATCAGTAAAGATTAATACATATATTTAGGAAAGCCGTTGTCCACACTGCAGATATCAGTCAAGGAAACAACTTTTGCATCTGCTTAAGAGGCAGCTATCCCCATTCCAGACGTCCTGTTGCAGTGTAAGCTTTCATTCCAACAACTCAAAATTGGCAAAGAGTGTTTCTTACCAAATACACCAGTGATGTCCATTTGATATCTACAAAGTGATTGCACCTCTCTTCTGGTGATTGTGCGTTTGAACCTAAAACAATGCCTGAACGGTATCCTTCAAAGTACAGAGGTCCCTGCCAGGCAGGCAGGCAGGGATCTCTAAATATGGGCGATGGCCCTCGACCAAGGGTGAGGAGGTCATGACGTCTGCTCTACAGACAGACAAGAGCATCTAGGTAAGGCCCAGAGTAACCATAAAGATAGCTTGTTGGTATTCCTATGTCCTGTCTCTTTACCATTCTTATCATGTGGCTTGAAGACTCACAGAAGCCACCTAAGCTCTGGTGAAGTCTGTCGCTCGGCCAGTGCAGATGACTTCCGGGGCATCAAGGACAGCAGCAGAACCGGCCGTATATTCTCACAACCAAGGATTATTAGTCGCACTGCCGGTTACCCGAAGAAAGACGTCCCTTTCGAAATATGAGTAATAGGCCAAGATGGTAGCTATAACACTTCATAAGCCTGCGCATCAAAAGACTTGCTGACAAAGAAGGGTGAGTGAATTGACTTACCTGCATACTCACACCACCTCCTCATAATACAGAAGGTTTCTCCTTGATCCTGATGAAAGCCTTCTGACCTGTACGAGGACAACAAGGCTGAAACATGTCGACCGACCTTTCACCAGGTGCAATGGACCAATAAAGTATCCATACTAGCACCTACCTTCGTAACTTTTAACCTTACCCCTTTCTTGTAACAATAAAGACATAACACACAGGAAAGTAGATCATTTTACCCCATCTCACCTCCTCATTCATGACTGTTGTGAACCAGACAGTGTCTCTCCTTGTGGGGGATAACGGAGCACCTGGAGAACTGAACACTCAGGGGTCGATTCCGATCTCGGCCGGTAGGCCTCCGAATCGGATTCGGCTTTACCGGATCCGATTCGGACGCCCTGTTTCCGACCGAGTCGGACGTGCGTCTGGGCGAGCGAGTACGATACGAACGTATGCGAAATCGCCGACCGACTCGTTCGCGGGACCCAACCGCTCCGACCGACTCGCACGGACACGACTCGCACCGCGCAATGGAGACGTTCCCCGGCCGGGTAAGTATGATGCGCGCCGCGAGCAGTCCTACCGACTCACGCCGTCCGGCTCGAAAGAGCAGTCGGAGCCGCACTTTGGGGGTCCGTGTCGGACCCCTGTACGCGTAGCCGTGCGGAGTCGCACATGGGGGGACCCATGGGTCCCCCTACCTGTGCGTGTACGGCGCGACCCGCTTCGACGCGTACCCGCTATAGGGGGCGCCCTTGTTCGCCTCGCACTCCATTGAGTCAATGGGAGCCCGCGTACGCGTTGTACGACCGGCTCCCATTGACTTCAATGGGAGTCCGACCGAATCGAGTCCGATAGCATGCGAACGCATCGTACTCGTTCGGTCGGACTGCTAGGGTCCGATTCAGTCGGAAATCTCTCCGGGTCCGGCTCGGTCGGAGAGATTTCCTGCCCGAATCGGAATCGGCCCCTCAGTTGTTAAGATCCAGTGATGCCGCAATCCACCTAACCACACCAGCGGAGGATCAAGATATACCGCCATTGTGCTAATGTGGTTAAGGGTCTCCATCACAATTTCTCTGAGACTCTGGACAAACGATTTATGTGATTCATTCTATTTGATTATTATTATATATATACCTGGGAAGCCGAATTAATCTCTGCTTCTCCCTCCCTCTTGCATTTTTTCTGAATGCATAATAGAAGGTGCCTGCAGTCCCATAATCCTCTTTGTCTCCATGGGTAGTCAGCCCTGGACGCCCTTATGCTCTAAGGCAATCCTCAGTAGGGGAGAGGAATGCACTAGGGCAAATCTTCTAACAAATCATATAGTGAGAACACTCTAAGAGAGAGGAACAGAAGTGCAGGGAAGGTAGCCTTCAGCGGCGGCTATTCCGCTAAACATCGGTACTCAGACCAATACTGACGCTGCTTTCAGCAGCATGAAAGCAGCGTCAGGATTGGCCCCAGTAGACTGTACCTTCAGGGGAGAGGAGTGCGATGAGGCAGGTAAGTGTTTTTTTAAATTGTTATTTGTCTCGTCATCCGTCTATCTGTCTGTACCCCCCCCCCCCGGCTTCCCCCGCCCCGCCTCTCTATTGACACACTGGCCGCTACTGGTAGCCTCCCTCTTTGGTGACAATGCTGTTTTCTGAAAATGAGGGGCGTGGTTTAAGAAATAAACTGGACAGTAAACATTGTAACAAAATGGTAATATTTGATCATGCCATGCAGTTCAAAAGAAAAATGTGATTTTAAGTTCCTATATTGACCCCCACTTTACCTCTTCCACCAGGTCCAGAGGGAGCTTAAAATCTTCTGGAGGAGGCTGCGGCATAAGCAGCCGGGCGGCGAGGAAGGGTCTCCCTCGCTGTCAGTTGTCACCTTCCTCGGAGCCTCTGAGTTTTCCCGGATGGACCCAGTACTGACACCAGTGGCCCAGAACAAGCTGACCAACGATGACACACACCTGGAGTTAATGTCGAACCATGACCCACAGGCCTCTCCAGCCGCAGAGAGGACAGGCGACTGATGTCTCCTCAGTTATTTAAGACAATGTGCTGCAATCAGAGGTGTGGGAGCCCCGAGTGCCACAAACCACCCGTCATTCTCGTCTCCATTCCACAACCATGTCCACCACTGCCTCGGCGTGGCCCTGCCTTCACCCCGTCCAGTAAATGTGGCAATGCAAATAATAATATATTGATGATTTATATATCACATATCGAAACCTATTGTCTCTTGTTGCTTACTATAACCCCTTTAGCACTACTACGTTGTAAGCCTTTGACGTCTGCCCTCAAGATGGGGGCACTCATCGGCCGACATGTATAAAAATGCTGCGCATAATGACCTGTAGTCAAGAAAGATTACAGCACATTTGTCATGAGAGCTAAGAGGAAAGCAAACAGGGCTACTGCTGCTTGTTGTTGCCAGGCAATGTCTTTGCACACGAGAACGTGAGATTAAATTGTTGTTGTTAAACATTAAACACGTCAGTGATAATTGCAAAGTTATTCGTTTGGCTAATATTGTTGTCTAACAGTTCAGGATCCTAAACCAGAGGTGACATCGGCTTCTAGCTTTCTTCATTGCAACTTCATCCCATTGCCTCGCTCAAGTGGGCTGGCTAGCCAGTAAGAAACGTTGAAACTTCAAAATAAGTGAGCGCCTCTGATTGGCCAGTTCCGAGGAGGGCAAGAATGTAGCAAGTTACGTGATTTTGCGAGTGCAGTCAACCCAATGCGAGTAAACATGTTCCTCTAGAAAGCTGGTAGGGCTGGGGAAGCATTAAATACTTGTCAGACAGCGCCTGGTTCTCTCTTTAGGCATGCTATGCCAGAGCCTCATAAAGAACAATGATCATCATCTTTGGTTTAAAACCCAACTAGTCTTCCTTGAAAGATCTTCCTCCGTAGTAGAACATGCATCTTCTGAGGCTGCCTACCACTGCCAGACAACGCTGCTGGAAGATGGACAACTTCTTCTTCTCAGATAGTGAAGCCTCAGTGCAAGGACCCCAATATGAATAATGTTTTACTTCCTGCAGTTCGGTCCTAATGATACACCAAGTGAAATGTGATCGGGATTGTGTGAAAGCCACGATCTTGGCTTTGCCCAAGTCAATAGATTAGGAATTCCCTTGATTGTAGATTTGAGGCTTATGAAGTTGCCTCTGGAGCCCTGTGGTCCTGACAGCTATGAGAAGCAAAAAGAACAATTGATGGACAGAATGCAGAACAATGTCATACATTCACCCCAGTACAGAGATCTGGGCCTAAATCCATCGTTTATTTTTGCTCACCATGCCATTCCAGGGTCAAGACTGACTTGCATATAGCTGGGTCTGAACTGAGGTGGCGAAGTGAGCTAAAGAATGATGATGGATTCAACCCAGATCTGTGACTGGGGTGAGTGTCTGAAAAATGTCAGTGCTCCGTCCATCATCTCCTTGTGTTAGCTATGAGAAGCAAGCCATCTACACAACTTAGGCTATGGAGGATGTAGTACCAAACCTAGCCAGATGGCTAATAGAGTTTTGCCAAGTGGCATGGAGATCAGTCATGTATAGACAAAGCCCGAGGGCGCAGGGTACATCCCTGTTTAACGTCATTCCCTATAGGCATTTTGCATGATGATCATGTTCCACTGGCTCGTTTAATCCTGACACAGGCTTCTTAATGTAGTCATGTACTCAAATATAACAGTTATGTTACCAGATAGTTACCTGGTACTATGAGAGCCATTGTTATTAATGTCATACTTTTCTCAGGAATCAATTAATTGAAAAAGTCTATTTTCTTTATATGAAATGAAATGAAATTCGTACTTGTAAAGCGCACTGCTACCCGAGCTGGGGCGTCGAGGCGCTGTACGCATACCGCTGTGGAACCCTTCCTGGCTTTTCCCTGTGAAATGTCCACTCCTGGGCACCCCCAAGGTGAAGCCAGGCATCCCAGCGCTGGTGGGGCTGTTGTGGAGATTAAGCAAGCTATTGCCCAGAGTTGCAGAGTGGGACCCATGATTAGAATAGGCACCGAGGCGAGAATTATCAGGTCTGAGGAAATTGAGCCCAAGACCCGCCGAGGCGGGAATTGAACCGTGGTCCCGGGCCAGATCTCTGCATCAGGGTCTGCCGCTCTAACCATTGAGCCACACTTCTCCAATATGTGCCAGATCCATATCCTACCAAAGCCCAAATGGTCTTTAATTGTGATTTTTTTTATTACTGCAAATAACTCCAGTAATACATTCTCCTCATCGTTAGCAATTAGAGAAATTAGCATCTGACCAGATCCATGTTCATCGAGGCGGGCGCCCCAAAAGGTAACCTCTAACCCGGGTGGGGGCACCCCTCTACACCGTGGGCCCCAGCTACACAAGAGCGAGACAGCAGTGGATCGCGCCACTCATATGGTGGTGCGGCTGGACGGGGGGCACAGCCCGTACTTCCCCTTCCAATCCTACCTCTTCTGCTCAGCACGTCGGCCCCGCAGGGAGCTCTGAAACCGGCATTGAATTGTAGCCCCGGACCAGGAACTACAGCGGGCGTCGGGGTCGGCCCGACGTGAGCAGCCACGTGCCGCCTCTGGCCCCTACCGGATGAAAATGGGGCCAAAGCAAAAAATGGCAATGAGTGCAGCTTCTAAAGCACCAGCTATTCCGGACCTAGTGCGGACTTGTTATTGGGACACTTCGGCTGTTTGCTACTGTATCATGCACTGTATGAGTCTGATTAAGAAGACCAGTCCCTCCCCTTAGTGCACACCTCCATAACAACTCAAATTGCCCTTGTTTCCTGCCCTTTTTTTGCATGTCCGCTGATCCTGAACAGGGAACATCACACCACGCCGCCTTACTGCAGTCGGCAGACGAGCGGGTATCCGAGGATGGGGAGAGGAGCACGGAGTGCCCCAATAGACGTTGTTGATGCTGCATTGCCCCCCTCCACTACTTTATTCTTGGCCTTCAGTAGTGCAGGCTGAATTTGTTGCTGTTCTTCTGATACACTCTATGCCTACCACTACATGGATCTCGCAGCACCAGGTCGTGCTGCTTCCTCCACAATGGTGAAGATCAAGTCTGACAAGACCCCCGCGCTGACCAGTGGCACGCAGGGGGCTGAAGAGTGTCCAAAGATTGGTGACCATGTGGATAAAAAACTGGCGGCCACACTGTCTGATCACTCCCACAGATTCGACGAACTCCTTGCAGCAGTCCTGGACATCATATCTACTTTAGAGCCTAAACTAGACTCTCTCTGTATCAAAGAAGGCCTCCTTCGGGCAGATCACTAGAAATTGAAGGACCGGGTTGCAGAATCTGAATACATGCTAGCTACCCTTAGACCCACAGTAATAGCCTCTAACAAAAGCCTCTGCGCCGTGCAGGAAGAGGTGGAATACCTACGAAGCCGAATTGAAGACTGGGAGGGGAGATCACGGCACAACAAAGTGAGCATAGTGGGCCTCCCTGAGCAAACGGAAGGCCCTAACATGGAGCTCTACTTGGAGGACTGGTTTGTCAATTTGAGATTACAGGGCAAACAATCCACATTTTTCTCAGTGGAAAGAGCTCACAGGGTCCCAGGGAGACCACTCCGCCCAGGTGCCCCACCTCGTCCGGTGGAGGCGCAACTATTCAATTATAGGGACAGAGACCATATACTCCAGGCGACGAGAGCAAGAGGTCCGTGGACCGTTGAGAACACCCTGGTGCATATTTACCCTGACTACACCCTGGAGGTCCAGAGATGCAGGTCTTCCTTCCTCGGGGTGAAGAAGTGCCTGTGCGATCATAACATAAAATACGCCTTGCAGTTTCCCGCCACCCTCCGGGTGCAATACGAGTGCTCTGCCACTTTCTGTGCGACTCTGGGCGAGGCTTGGGCCGTGCTCGAGCAAAAGGGACTGGCACCCGCACAAGGGGACAACTCTGACTCCTCCCCTCCATGGCAAACTCAATGACAGGGTAGAACATGTTCCAGATGCCGACCAAAGAGCAAGCGGCAAGAGAAAGGGCCCGGGCAGTGAAAGACATGGAGAAGCATTCATCAGTCCCCTCTCCCTCGGCCTCGGGCTTGGAGGCGGAGAGTCAGCGAGACAACTCACCGTTAATGTCTGACTCCCAGGTTGCAGCGGTGCTGGGTGGCGGCCATGCTGTCACCCCTCAAATGGCTGAGGACCTGATGTGACATGCTTCGAATAGGTTTGGCGTGGGTATGGGTGGTCAGGTGGGCACATTTTATTATTGGCAGTTCACAGCAACCGGATTGACGCTTAGGGTCAGGCCCCGGGAGACGATGTTTACTGTCTGGGCCCACCGCTGCTGCTAGATCTAACTCCCCCCCAGCTACACAGACCCTCTGCTACAGGCACTTCACCTGTATTGTTATTATTGTATTTAAGTCCAAATGGCTGGCCGCCCATTGGCGTTCTGGCTTGGGAGTGGGAGTTGGGATTTATTGTTGTTTTGTATTGCTTGTTCACAAGGGGAACCGTCAATTTCTACTAAGTGGGAGACCATATATGATATGCACATGAGGGCTCAAAAGGTGTGTATGGAGTAAGTTGTTACGGCTGAGGGGGCTACTCCTGATTGGAATATTATGTCCGCATTGACAAGTGATCAGAATTCCACAGTGGTTTTGTTAACTTGGAATGCACGAGGCTTGGCAGGTTATTCCAAGTGCTACTGAGTACATCAGTATCTCCGCAAGCGCAAGATTCATATCGCACTCCTGTTGGAAACCCATCTCACCACACAAAGGATGGAGGCAATGCGCAGGCGCAGGAGGGGGAGGCTGATAGGGACTTTGTACTATAGCTATTCTAGGGGTGTATTGATCTTGGTCACACCTGGGACACCACTGGAGGTCCTGCATACTCGTATTGACACTGAGGGCCGCTATGTCACACTGGAGGGATGAATAAAAGGCCTCCCGATCTCGCTGGTGTCGCTTTACACGCCCAACACTAACCAGACATCCTTCTTGCAATCAATATCCCCAGCACTATTATGGAACACGCTGGCCCCGGTCTACTGGGGTGGGGATTTTAATTGCACTCCTGATCTAGACTAGGACCGTTCCCGCCCTCCCACCCCCCTTCCCTGGTGCCCAGTCAATTGCTCTTGCACACTGCTTACAGAACTGGTCTCCCAACCTCCAGACACAAGATACCTTGCGGGGCCTGCACCCAGACAGTAGGGAATACTCATACTACTCTGGGATACATGATCTACACACCAGAATTGAATTGATATTCGGATCATGCAAAGCACTTGCCAGGGTGTCCCAGACGAAATATCTCGGGTGCACCCTATCAGACCACTGTCCGCTGCAGGTGCAGTTGGCCTGGGGGAGATGCAAACCCAAAATTCCAACGTGGTACTTACCCATGCAGGTGCTCTGGGACGCACCACTTTGCTCCTCCCTCTTAGATAATATCTCCTCCTATTTCCAAGAAAACGGGGGTACAGCATTTGGGACCGGGTGGAATGGGACGCATTTAAGGTTGTACTTTGAGGGCATATGATTAAGACGGTTTACAGCGCTCGATTGACACTCCGCAAAGAACTTGTTCACTTGGAATCACAGATACGTTGGTTTGAACAGGCGTCCCCCAATTCCCCGTCAGCTGCTGCTTCGTTGGCCCAGGCTAGGTTGGTATATAAGATGATGCTGGACCAATTGGGCACCCTCGATTATAGCGAATACACGGCCAGACAGCACGCAGAGGGCGATAAAGCCAGCAAGTTGCTGGCATGGCTGCTACGATTGGACGTACCTAGGAGCCCGATCACGGCTATTTGGAACAATGTGGGATGCATAGTTAACACACAGTTTGAAATTAATACTGCCTTCCACTCGTACTACTCCTCCCTGTACAGATCCCCTCAGGAATGCGACCCAGCTGAATTACAAAACTTTTCGGAGGACTTCACTCTTCCCTGTATCCCGCCCACACAGTTTGAAATCACTCGGGCAGACGGCTGGCCCCTGGAGTTTTATGATACTTTTTGAACCCAACCTGCTCCCCAACTGCACCGTGTGTATATGGATGCTACGTCCAAGGCATATTGCCCTCCTCACTCTGGGAGGCATTGTTGGTGGTTCTACCTAAGCCAGGCAGAGATCCGTTGCTGCTAGGATCGTATCGCCCGCTGTCCCTCCTGAACACTGATTATAAGATTCTTGGCAGGGTTCTAGCTAACAGGGTCATCAAGGTAATTCAGTTACTAGTATATTAGGATCAGAGTAGTTTTGTACCTGGCAGGAACACATTCCCTAATTTGCGCAAACTCTTTATGCTAATGGATTGGGCGCACACAAATGGCGAGCATTCTTGGGTTGCCTCACTTGATATTCAGAAGGCTTTTGACACCTTGGGCTGGTGCTGCCTACGGGCAGTGCTTGTTGGCTTTGGGATAGACCCCCAATTCCTAAAGTGGATATCCTTGCTCTATAATTCTCCAATGGCACGAGTGAGGACTGGATCCATCATATCGGACCCCTTTATCATTGCACGGGGCACCCGCCAAGGATGCCCCTTGTCACCGATTATTTTTGTGCTGGCAATGGAGCCCGTTGCATCTGCGCTCCGCCAGCAAGCTGTGGATTGAGGCATAAGGGCATACAACCAATGGCACGTAGTCTCCCTGTATGCTGACGACGCGCTGATACATCACCAAGGAGATACGTCGAACCTACCAGAACTGATGGCATTGCTAGAGCGGTTTGGGCGTGTGTCAGGCTTGAAAGTGAAATGGGACAAGTCCCTTTTGTTCCCTATGACACCCATAACTCCTACCAGAGGAGGGCGCTCCCCAGTATGCCACTCCTCTGGTCCTGTGACCTTTTCAAATACTTGGGTGTCCAAGTGTATCATTCATCCGCGGATTTATTGGACGGATATTTGGGCAAAGCAGTGACCAGAGTTCGGTCCTCTCTGCAGTGCTGGACGGAATTACCGCTCTCACCCATGGGTCACATTGCTATCTCTAAAATGCTAATACTGATAAGACGGCTGTACTTTTTTGCTGCCCTCCCCTTCTTATTGCCACAGAAATTCTTTGGAGACCTTAGGTCACTACTCCTAGCTCTTATATTGGGAAAGAGCAGGAAGCGGGTCTCACTTGCGAAACTGTATGCACCACTGTCCGATGGTGGGGTGGGAGCCCCAAATTACGAATACTACTACGCGGCTGGGCAGTTACAATGGCCAATGCTCTGGCTCGCCAACCAAAATGTTATGGAGGTGGGACACTGGGCAACTGTAATGCGTCCGACTGCTGTGCTAGAATGGTTGCTAGGTTCAGATACTCTAATTCCAAAAAGCTCAGGGAATCTCCTTATGTCCGCGGCATGTTCCTGTTGGTCCCTTTATCTGCACAGGAAATGCCCCTTACACCCCAGAACTACCCCTCTGGGTGATTCCCGGCTACGTTGCGCAGGGCAGACGACCGGAAGCGACGGACTGGACCAATGCAGGTGTCACCTCATGAGGAGATCTGTTCACCGACTCGATTCTAGGTACATTCGACAACCTGGTGGATGACTATGGGATCCCCCCAGGGTCCTTTCTCTTGTATGCATCCCTGACACATCAACTCTGTGCACTATAGGGCAGGACACATGATGAGCCTGAGACATCTAGACTCCTCCAAACACTTCTCGTACACGATGCTGCCCGCTGCGCCATTAAAATGCTCTCAAATTCCATACGTCAGGATAGGGCGGCCCCCTCACACGACCCTCCGAGCTTACTGGGATGGGGAACTCTTGACAGCGTTAACCGATAAACAGTGGGTGTAATGTCTGGGAATCCCAAAAATGGTCTCAGTGAATGCCAGGCTTAAATACACCCAATTTAATTATCTTCACCACACATACCTCACGCCCCAAAGAATTGCCAAGATGTACTCCGGTTCCCCAGACACTTGTCCCCGGTGCGGCACCACCGAGGCCACATTCATACATATGGTATGGTCATGTCTGAGGTTATCTACATATTGGACAGAAATAGCTGACACACTGACGGTACAGTTAGATGGATTACACTTCCTGCTATGGATTACTAAGCGATCAGCAAACCGCAAGACATTAAATACATTTTTGGATTTAGCTTTGGTGGTTGCTAAGCGCAGACTGGCCAAATGTTGGAAATCCTGATTAGCCCCTCCCATTCAATTATGGCTCAAAGATCTGTGCAGGGCCCTCATAGCTGAACTTGAGATCTCCCATGGGACCGTACCGGCCACCTGAGAACACCCAATCCTCCCAACCGGAGAGCATACCTCACCACAATCGAGGCCAAGCTTGCAGATGCCTCTCCAGGACTTCCAGTGCTGTCCCTGACCTTCATGCGTGGGGGGTTGAACGATCACCCCCACCTCCTCTGAAAAGAAGTGATACCCTGCCATCCCTCTCACCCCCATCCCCCTAGCTCCACTCCCCTTCCCTCTCAGACACCGTCGCAGTTACTCAATGATTCTGCGACCTTACAGCACGCGACCACCCAGCTCCACCATAGCGTTGGTCCATGGCAACACACTTGAAGCAAACTGTGTAATATAAGTAGGTCAAGGTCCTTCCCCTTTTATTCTTTATTCTGTTTTTAGCTACTGTTTAGGATATTTCATGATAAACATGGCAGTGATTGCAACTCCTGCTCCTGTCGGAATAAGCTGTTAAATGTGGGTTGAAATATTGTGCACGGTCCTACTGCTGCTTTTAAGTTAACTCCATGGTTAATAGTGTACTGTACACTGCGCTAATGCTATATGTTATTTCATACTCCCTCTATGAATGGAGTACTGAATGTTTACCAACAAATTAATAAAGAAATATGCTAAGAAAAAAAGAGATATGATTCCGTCTAATCCTGGGTTGTTTAGAAGCCTGGGCTCATTGCCCCTTTCCACTAATGCGTTGAGAATTGGTGGATATCCTGGCTTAGGAATTCTGATCAAGCCTATTCCTTGGTTACTAAGGATCTCTTTCAGTGGCCACAATTCATAGGTGTATTCAACCTTGCCCCAGCTAAGCATAGGTAATTCTCTCATGCCCTTATCATGCACCATTGTCTCTGAGGGTTTGGCAGCACCAGTGCCATGGCAAGCGATGCATCTAACCCGGGTCAGAGTAGGACAGAAAATAGGCATGGGCACCCAAATAAAAGTGGCCCCGATTATTATGAATTAGAACGCTAAAAAAATGGCCCATGTTTGGAAATTGGGGAAGCTTTGAACATAAATGTTTTGCACTGTATGGAAGAGTGCATGGATTTGAGCTTGCTGTAGGCAATGTTTATAGTAACATCAAGGAAATCAACAGTGAAAACCGGTCAAGCAAACCATAAAACAGGCCCACAATCAGCCACAAAAAACGGCCCACACACTCACACACTGATCAGTCAGACCAGCCCGTCGGGCCCTGCCTGATTGACCTATAGGCAAGTTCGACCCTGCATCTAACTCTGAAGAGGCCAGCATGGCTCGAGCAGACTCTGGGACTTGTCGGGTGGATCATGGGCTTGTGAAAGACCCGTTGGGTGGGCTATCATCAGTCTCATGTCAGGTGATGCCCATTACTTTCAGTCTGGCAGGGCTGGAGGGGAATCAGTCACGTATCACTCTGTCAAAAATGGCGAGTTTTTGTAGGGCAATCAGTCCAGTGTTAGGAGACAGCCATCGCAATGAAGGGTTTGTATGTCATGAGCAGAATCAGACCTGTGGCAGCAAAGTATGTGTCTCTGAAAGACTGATAAGGTATCTCTAAATACGACTGAATCTTCTCGAAACCTGTCAGCATCTCAGATTTCCAGTTAGGCAAGCTCACCTGTGTCTGAATCAGTGGTCAAAGTGGGCGGGATCAGAGGGGCACGACATGACCATACTTTTTTTTTAATTTAAGGAAAAGGGTTCCCCTACTTTCTGTGAAAAGATAACTGTCCCGTAACGGTTAATTCCAAGGGCTGAAATGCTTCAGCTGCAGTATAAGGCAGGGAGTCCCTGTGTTGTGAAACCGAAGGTGGGCAGACAGCTAAACAAGCCACCTTGCCAGGGTGCCTGCTGCCTGAAAGAAATGTAAATATGCCCCACAGGTCAATCTGCAAATGTAAAGGGAGCTCGAAAGCTGGTATTGGCTTTGATTAATGGAATCACTTGGCACTTCCCGATGAGACAGATTTATTGTTTTTGAGGGATATTGGAAAGGAGTTACCAACTGAGCTGTGAAGTGTGTGCTTTTTAAAGTGGTGTAACACAGGCCCCTGAGGTGCAGGGGCCTGTGTTAGCCCCTAAGTATTCTCCACTGCTCTAACCAGGATTTAATTCCGTAGCTGTCTGATTACAGACACTGACCTCTGCAGTGTATTAACTAATAGAGGTTTCATAAAATACGATAGTGCATTTCCCACTGATTAACTTAACTTGCATTTATTTTACATTTAAGCTGTTTGTTATTTTATATGTACATACATACCTGAGGATGAAAGACTGAAAAAAGTTACAGAACACGTTTGATTTTTTTAGCCACGCCTTTGACCACACCCACGCTTACTCGCCCCACGCCCATTGTGCACAGCATCAGAGTTCCCTTACTTCTTTTAATGCACTTTGACCGCTGGTCTGAATCCACCCTTTCTGCACACCTGTGTCTGAAAACACCCTTTGTGCATACATTATTTTGCCATTTCTTTGTCATATATTTCTCAGTAGTCCCATTTTCTCCAGCTTATTCTAATTTCAGCTTGTGAAAATGACATGCTGATTGATCGTGCTTGCGCTCATCTGCTCACTCCTCTTCCCTCGTTATTCATGCTTCACTCAAAGTGGTTAGGAACCACGAAGAACAGGAACATTCACATATGTCCACCCGCAACTCCACCAATGAACACATGGTGCCACTGCAGCTCCACAAAGTTAAAACAGGCTTTCCGTTTATATTATAAACACCCCACCCACCGTGACTATTCGCTGCTTCTTCCTCCTCTGGTTGAGCGTAGATTCTGATGGTTAATTCAGGTGCAGCGTTTTGTATGAGTTAACTTCTGAAACACAGGGCTGCACCATATTTACAACAATATGGTGCAGCGTTGTGCTTCCCCCTGCGCTGGCGCTAAATTTAGCAGCCTAGCACCAACGCAGGCACCCTTGTGCGAGGGTGTCTGCGTTGCAAGGGAAGATTGTTTATGTGAAGAAAGGTGTCCCTTCCTGCACATAAACAATCTTCAAGCGAGCGTCTTGTAACTTTTATGTGTGCTGCATAATGCAGCACACATAAGTTGCAAAGCGTCATTTTTTAATGATTGTTTTTGTGCAGGAAGGGACACCTTCCTGTACATAAACAATCAATGGCATTTTGCTGTTTCCATGTGTTCTGCACAACGCAGCACAAATGGAAACAGCAATAACGAGGCCAAATTAAACATTTCTGCTTGTTGCGCCAGGGTAAGACCAGGTTGTCTTTGGTCTTAATTTTGGCGCTGCCCCATATTTGCGCCACCCTTGTAAATATGGGGCAGCATCAAAATCAATGGGTGTCGCGGTGGAACGCCCACTGTAACACCCATTGCCCTCCCCTTTTACGCTGATTATAGTGTGAAAGGGTGCCTTATTTACAAGGCAGCGTTAAGCCACGTGGCTTAACGCTGCCTTGTAAATAAGGCAAAGCCCCTATCGCCACCACAACGTCGTGAAAAGTGGCATTGTGGTGGCAATGGGGGCTTGTAAATATGCCCCACCATTTCTTCATACTGCAGCAGCATCACAGAGGCATGTGGCACCATATGAATCAACCACCAACCCACACAAGTACTGGCAAAGCAAATAGGTCTCTCCTACGAAAGCTATCGGCTTTGGCAATGTTTTGTAGCCATGCTGTGCAACATAGCTAAAGCTAAGTTTAAAAAAAACAAATACATTTTTATTTGAAAGGAAAGCACATTAGTGCTGGTGGCTGCATCATAGTGTTTTCTTTATTTAAAATTGTTTGTTGTAACACAAAGCAGCACAGAGGGAGGGTGGTAGAGAATGACACGGGTGCGGGGAGAGGACAGGCGAGAGATGTTTGTGGATCACACAGACAACATAACAGGTGTATTTGTAATGCGCACGATTACCCGTAGGTGTCCTGGCGCTGAATAACAGATGTTTATTGTTACCCAACTCAATGGTACTCATTTTATCGACCTCAGATGGATGAAAGGCTGAGTGGACCCGCCGGGATTTGAACCTGTGACCATGAGATCGAACACAGGCCCCTGCAGTGGCTGCTTTAGTCCACTGAACCAACAGACCCGGCCAGATGGTGGGGAAGAGGGTCTGGGAGCAAGCAGAGGGACAGTGGAGGTTGGGTGAGAGGGGCAGTGGGCAAGCAGGCAGACAACAGAGGATCGGTGGGAGGGGTAGGAGCAACCACACAGATAGCAGAGAGTTGGGAAGGGGGGTGGCAACCAAGCGGACAATGGAGAGTCTGTGGGAGGGGCAGAGCAACCAAACGAGCAACTGAAAGTGGGAGGGGAAGGGATGTGGCAACGACACGGACAACAGAGAGTGGGAGGGAGGGTCCGGACCAACCACATGGATAACAGAGAATGGGTGCGAAGGGTGGGAGCAACCACATGGGCAATGGAGTGTAGGTGAGAATGGCAGGGCAGCCACATGGACAACAGAGGGTGGGTGGGTCTTAAGGATGGGGCAATCATGCAGACAATGGAGTGTAGGTGGGAAAGGTGGGGGAAACCACACGGACAATGCAGTGTAGGTGGGAAAGGTGGGGGCAACCACATGGACAGAGGAGGGTCGGTGAGAGGGGTTGGGGCAAGCAGATGACAACAGAGTGTAGTTGGGAGGCTGGGTGCAAGCAGACAGACAAAGAAGGTGGTCGGGAGGAGTAGGGGCAACCACACGGACAACTGAGAGTGGGCTGGGGGGCAGGGGCAACCAAGTGGACAATGGAAGGTTGGTGGGACGGACTGGGGGCAAGTAGATGGATAAAAGAGGGCCAGTGGGAGTGGCTGGAGGCAAGCAGACAGAAAACAGAGGGTCGGGGTAAGGTCTAGGGGTCTAGGGGCAAGCAGATGAACAATAGCGAGTCGGTAGGAGGGGCTACGGGGCAAGCACACAGACAACTGTGAAGGGTAGGGACAACCACATGGCCAATGAAGCTTGGTCGGGAGGGGCTGGGAGCAAGCAGACATACAATGGAGTGTGGGCGGGAGGGACAGGGGCAACTGTGGGTGGTTGGGAGGGTCTGAGGGTCTGGGGGTTAACAGACGGGCAACAGAGGGTTGTTTGATGGGGCCGGGGCAAGCACACGGATAATGGAGGGTGGGCAGGAGGTGTGGGGCAAGCACACCGACAACAGAGGGTTGAGGGAGGAACAGGGATAGAGGAGAAGTACACGAGGGAGACAGCTGAAAAACAGATGCACTTTTGTAGAGTGCTTAAACAAAACAAAAAAAGTAGCACCTGAAAAAGCAAGCAATGGAAGGACATAAGGAATGCAACAATGCTCCAGGGGTGGTGCCACACATGAAGAGGAAGGAAGCCTATGGAAGGTGGCGAATAAGAAGCAAGCAAATGAGAGAGACAATGAAGCCAACCAATGTAAGCAATGGGTGACCACTAAGCCCCCATTAAGGTTATAAAAGGTCTTGCAGGAGAGCTCACATGTGCTGCCATAGGCGAGACGTAAAAAAGGAAGAAGTCATTATCCACTTACAGAAGCCTGGAATCTGCATTATGAACATGTCTGCTATGTTGTGAAAGAAGAAAAAACTCCCCTTAATATATTAGAATTGTGTAATAAACATGAAAACAAGGGACAGACAACAAAGCTGCACAAGTTGACTAATTGTAGTTGTAGTGCTCATGACGGAGTGTAGTACACAAAGAATGATGAGGCAAAGAGGAGCTGCGGTCCATAAACCGAATTAGGTGCACTGAAAAGACTAATCAGCTACACTGGAGGAAAACGAAAATTATCAGGGGACCTTTCATGAAAAAAGATTTCGGGGATGAGCAAAAGATCTTCAAGAAAGTTGTGGCACTGACACTCAAGGGAAAGAAATTCCACTCTTTTTGGGGGGTAAGAAGAGAACATGATTTGAATCGAGTAGGAGCACCGAGCACGACACTCTGGGAGGCAGATGGCAGTGGGTGAGGATGAATGCATTGCTATAAAAGGAAAAAACTACTTGAAGGGACAATCCTTGGATATATATAAGACTTTACATAAGAAAAGAAATTGGAGAGAGAAGGAGAACGCATTGGCAAAGCAATAGGTCTGGCTTTAGTATTCTGACACAACAAACACCGAATTCACAAATGCTGTTTACCACATTAACTCCAGATCTATTGGCCTTGCCAGTGCTGGAAAACATGTAGCAAAAAAGGATTGCTTACTGTATAAAGTGCTTGTAGGTAATAAAGATCTGACTAGGGTAAACAGTGTGAGGATTGAGTGCACTTTTTCAGATGAGATGTGAAATAGTGTGTTATGCATTCCAGTGCAAGAACTTCCTGCAAGGTGTAATGACACACTAAACAGATAATAAAATAAGGTGGGGGAGAAACAGCTCTCTGGGCGGAGGCATAGTCACTCTGACTCTATATATATCTTTTAAATTGGTAACATTAGGTCTTGAAGAGAGTTGCACTGTCTAGCCAGTTCTACAAAGTACTCCAGTAAAGAAAGGTGTGATGGGTGGGCAGTTGAGCAGTGGGGAGTGGTTTAACAAGCATTTGCATAACCAATAGGTGTGGCTTTAATGTGCCGAAACGTGAATAGAGGCACTCAAAAAATGCTGCTCGCGTGTATTGAATGCACAAATGTTGTTTACTACATGAGGTAACTCTTGCGGTAAAGAAATTAGCACATCTGAGGTTTGAACAGAGTTATTGCTCAGGCTCCTGAAGGCAGACCACTTTTGAAGTGTGCCTAAATGTAAATGAAGCAAAATACTGCTTTGTGATTGCCGAGGTATCTGTTTTGCGTTGATCATAATAAATACATAGGGGCTTATTTACAAGCCCCTTGCGCCACTTTTGCGTCATTTTTAACATGGGAAAGGTGACGTACGGGTGGCGCAAGGGGCTTGTAAATAAGCCCCATAATGTTATTTAGTTTAGTTGGTAGTGACGTTTATCCAGAGACTCTCTGATTTTTAAAGACTTTACTCGATTTATTCCTACCTGCATATGTTGATGCTGAACATCATTTCTGACTTCATAGCCTTACTGTATATGCTTCTCTAGTTCACGGTATAGTATATCTCCTTTTTACTTGAAACTCTAAAACTCTAGTACTGTTTGAGGTTTGCTATCTAAAAGATAAATGAATCAATCAAAGCATTTTGCTGTGTGCGGTGCAAGTGTAACACACAACAGGACATCTTGTACTTGAGTGCTATGAAGCCATCTAAACCTCTTAAGGCCCCGTCTCATTAACACACACAAGTTATGAATCTGCAACAGGTTAGACAATAAATGAAAGAAAACTTAGGATGACGTCAAACAGTGTACGTCAGCTCTGTTCCACAGGGCTTAGACTCACGCATACACACACCTCTGATAATGTAGCTTACTCTTATTGCAACACAAACATTCATGTGTGATTCCACCAGTGCACTTTCATCCTATACAGATTCCATACAGAAGCAGCTCAGCTGAGGGGCCGCAAGTCTGCAGTAACCCTTGGTTTCACAGTGCTTAAACCTATGTGTGGTTCCATCAGGGCTCCTCGTCCAGTTCACTAGCACCCCTTGACTTTCCCGTGTTTGGATTTGCACACAGTGTCTGCCATCCCAATGCTTCGGCTCATGCATGTCTTCCGATGCCCCTCAATCATGCAGCAGCATCTGCTGTTTCAGTGGTAGCACCCACATGCTGCCAGGTAGCTGGTAGTTTATTCACCAGACTGCCACTACACATGCAACATACAATTAAATAACATGCTCTAATCTCTACTGTGCTTCCTGTCAGATAGCATCTTCTCACTTAGCTAGAACCATGACACTCCAAATAACTTCTATTGTCTGCTACTGGCCATGCTGTCAACAGTAACAAAAATGCATGTTTATCTTGCTACCCAAATGACAACATATTTTTTATTAATTGTATCTGGCATCCAAAACAGAAATGTACTCATATTTTCTATAGTTTACCCACCTGCTAGTTCCACTGGAGATATTTAGGATGATGCTCAACTATGTTTTGTAGGCAGTCCCTGTGCATTTTCTCATGTGGTTCCTCTGTAGGAATCACAGTTAGGCTTATCTCCACATGCAACGGAGACCCCATGAACGTGCTGTATGTTGTAACGTGCACCTTGACAAAATGCTTTTACTGCAGGCGCGGCTGGCACACAGGTAAGAGCGGTGGGGTGGGGAGGGGTGTGGTGCGGTGGGGTGGGGAGGGGTGGGGTGAGGTGGGGTGGGGTGGGGAGGGTTGGGGTGAGGGGAAGTCGACAGATGACGGGATAGGTAAAATTAAATAAAAAATAAATAAAACCACTTACCTTGTGCTCGCCGCATCGCCGATGTTACGAGCGCAAGGTAAGCGTTTAAAAAAAAAAATCCTATCCTGTCGTCTGTCGACTTCCCCCTCCCCCCCCTTGCCCCCCCCCACCGCTCTTACCTGTGCCGGCCACACCTGTTTTACTGAGACCATTTTCATGGTTTATTATCAAATGCAGCTACTATGTAAATAACAGTACAAAAATGCCAATACCCATATTTTTCAAACAGTTCCAATATTTTTGGTGCTATGAACACACTTCATAAACATTAGTACATCTCACGCCGTCTGCCTTTCGGAGCACTGGAGCCAGGCAAATTGCTTTGTTCTGGTCTTCCAAATCAAATAAAGGCAAAGTAGGAATTAAAAAGACAAGCATTGGCATAGCCAATAGGTCTCGCCTTTGGGACCTTATAAGTATTTGGCTATGCAGCACATTATCCTGAGTGCTACAACATCTACTGTTACTTCACGTGCCACTGGTGAACAGTCACACACACCCAAGGATGGGCTTCCGTGCTGTTTAATGAACATATGATAAAGTCTCTTAAAAATTCAAAAAGTGTAATTCTTTAACAAAGATGCTTTGACACTAATATGCACGTTATAGCACTGCTTTCAGAAGTACTAATTTAATGTCTTTTTTTGTACGAGTGGCAGTCTGAACTTATATACCTGGAAGTGCTTTTACATGCAATACTGAAGAAAAAAGAGTTTTAGTGAAATAAGATATAACATAGGCATATTAAACAATGACATATTAAATACCCAAACCCCTAAAGCATTAAAAAGTAAACAATTACTTTGATTAAGCTCTTAAAAAAATCAGCAAATAAAACGCCTCAAAAACCTATTAAAACTGCATTAAATGGGGAAATACTGTTGATACTGTATTTTAAACTGTAAAGGTAATTTGAAGATGTACACAAGCAAATTAGGAGTCGTTCCTTTCACTGCAAAATACAAGCATTGGAAATGCAATAGGGTTCACATTTGGTTGAGTTATAGCTATTGGCCTTGTAATAGACAATGTCTTTTACCCATGTGTTATGGAGTGGACGTATTTGGTGTGTAGTGGAATTATGTGGGTTGGATTGGAATTGTTGGGTTGTGGAATTGTATGGCGTGTAATTGTGTGGTGTAGAGTGCGTTTGTGTAGTGGAACTATGTGGCATGGTGTGCTGTGGAATTATGTGGATAGTAATTATGTGGTATTGATTGTACTGAAATTATGTGGAGTGGGATTGTGTGTTATGAGTGTAATTATATGGAATGGTATTTTGTGTTGTGAAGTGGTATATAGTGGAGTTTAATTATATGGTGTGCTGTCAAATTTTGTGGCATGATTTGGAATTCTGTGGTGTGGATTGGATTATGCAGTGCGTTGTGTAATTGTGTTGTTGAGTTGAATTATGTGGTTTGGTGTCGAATTATGTGGTGTGGATTGGAATTGTGTGGAGTTGAATTGTGTGGCATGTAACTGTGTGGATAATTAACACTAACTTGTCAAAAGCAGCACACCACAGAAGCAACCACGTTCAACAATCTTGCAAGATGACCTACACCAAAACAGCAAGTATTGGAGAACACATGCACATGAAAGCACCATACAGCTGATACAACTCCACTACCATAACCCTAGCGCAGTGATCCTCACTTTATTGGTGTGTGAATACCGGCCCATGCAGCAACCCTCAGTCCAGACAGCGTAGTGCTGCAAAACACATTGCAGACAGTTCACAGACAGTGCAGCAATGCAACATCGGCCCTTTCATTCGAAGCAAAGTGTGACCTGTGGGAGCGCTGTTGCTCTCCATTAACCTATGCATGCCACTGGTGCTCGGTATACACCCGTGGCCCGCAGTGTATGCCTCCACCGGGTACACTAGCTAGTCACGCTTCAAAACAAACCCATAATGTCTAACCCTATGCAACACCATTTTACGCATCCTTTTTGCAGTTATATACTGTAGGAGTTTATTGTGTACACAGATTTCCATGTGACAGTGACTTAAATTAGCTTACAGTTGTAAACATGCCATCCCGGGAGTGAACACACTGGTACCATCTCTTTAGTTCATGGGGCCTCTACGGCCCAGGACTGCGAAGTCTTGAGAAGTTCATTAGAGACAGGCTAACAATAACATTTTGACTAGCGTGTGTCCTGGGGTCTGCTCTGGAAGGGTTTGCATGTAAACGTGGAGATGGGCGCATGTTTAGCAACAAAACTAGTACAACGTTACAACAAGCGAGCTGGCAGTATCCTCACTGCTAAAGTAACTCCGTGACTGCACTTTTCGGGCAAGGTGTACTGGAAAGAACTTGCATTTATGGGCAACTTGGCTGGTCTAAAAAATAACATAAAAACAAATTAAAGTGAAACCCATTGGATTGAATCTTAAAGTGGGGTACCCTGGTGAGCCGGAGGAGGAGATGCCAGGTCAGCACATGCTTCTGCTACTTACCTCTCATAGGCACCGCTGCCATCGCACAGACCTCCAGCCTTAGCCACAAAGAGAGCAGGCTGGCAGGGCGCCAATCAATCGGGGTACTCTGCCCGGCTTCTTTCCACAGAGCTGCACCGACCCGCGGAGAACTGGTCTGCTCCCGAGGGCGGATGGAGATGCGGTACTCAGTGCTCACCTGCCCATTCAGTCAGCAGCATGGGGAGTACTATGGGGAATCCCGCTGATTCCGATACACTATACGGAGCCGCGAGTGCGTGCACTATGCTGTCTGTAGCAACAGAATCCATAGTCCTCATCAGCAGTCCACTAGCCCTCAGTGCCAGGAACTAAGAACACTGGAAAACGGCAGCTGATGAAAGGCAACTACTCTTTAAACAAGCATGGATGGTAGAGTGGAGAGGGGTGTGGGGCAGCAAAACATTTAAAATAAAACAAATAATCCTAAATCACAGCGCAAGCAGAGTAGAGGCGACGACGGGCAGCAACACAAAGAAACCAGCATGATTCAAAGCTCCGAATGGGAGAAAGAAGGCGAGGCCGGCACAGGGACAAAAATGGCGGCCGCGCGGTTAAAAAACAATAAACAGTGGTGCGCGGCACCACAGAGGAGCGGAGGGGGGGAGGAGGAGCGCGGCAGCCTGCTCCAGCTGACCAGACGCTCGTGCGTCATGGCCTTTGCCGGCATGTGTTTACAATTATCGCGCCCGCGTCTGGGCACGATAATTGGAAACACATGTTTGCGCGCGTACCCATCCCAAAAGGCCAGCCACGGCCGCACGAGCGTTTTGGGACTGCTTTTCAAACTTGCTTACTAAAGTCTTCGCCTCTAAGCAGCGCTTGCGCGCTACTTGAGGCTCGACCTAAAAAAGCACCGTTCTTTCAAAGAGTACCATGGTAAAGTATGTAAACATGCCTGTAAATGAGTGTACCCCTGTGCATCCCATACTGCTCTCAAATGCACAGCTGCAATCTGCCGTCCTATGTTATTGATGGAAAGGAAAGAGGGTCTTGGTCCTGGAAAACAGCAATACATTCCTCATGACTGCCCTCCTCTCATCTATGCTTCTGCCATGGAAAAACAAAAGCGTAAATCATCTACTTAGCCAAAACTTGTTCATAGCATTACTGTGCCATGTGAGCGCCTCAGAAAGGTCAAGCTCAGTCCCACTGTAAGTTTGATACTTTATGCATCTTGGTGAACCTTCTCTAGGTAGACAAACTGCTGCTGGGTAAACAAGCAACAGAATCACAGAAGCTTGGAGGGGAAGAGCTATTTCTGTGGAAACACACATCTTCTTATTTATCAACATATGAACTCGTCCACCAACATGTGGGCGGAGCCAAAGCCCCTCCCTGTAGTACTCCTGAAAGCTCTTTTTTAGGTTGGTCATATAAGGTCTGGCGAAATGTACTATCAAGCCAGGCCCAAAAAGAGGGCAGATAGCTGAATTAAGTACAGCAAGTGAGGAAACAGGAAGAGCATCGAAAAGGGAAGAACACTAGTTACAGAGAGGTTGAATACGGGTTTGGGTGACTTGAAATGTCAGAAATTCCACGAAACCTGCAAACATTGTAAAGTTGAAAGGTGTAAATACTTAGAACAGAGGAAATGTGCCCGGGTGAGGATAGGCTAAGCCAAGATTCCAGGAAGAGATGGAGAGAGAAGAGAAGGGTAAAAAAAGATCTGGAAGGCAAGGACGGAGGAGGGGAGGGGAGTTGTGAGGGGAGCTGCATAAAGGTTTAGATGGGTTCATGTGTTGTGTGTGAGAAGATAGCCAGCATTTATCGCAGATACAGATGATAGGATGAAATCATGAAGCACAGGAGTGGAAGAAGCGAAGAGAGTGAACCAAGCCCTTATATCGCATTCCAAATTAGGCCGGCAGGACTGTTGGTTCACTGTATTGCTTTCAATTCTTCTGCACCTAAAAGCGTGAAGGAAACTGTGCAATTGTCGTCTGTAATTCACATGTTTGGAATGAGGGGAGAGGAGTTGGCCTAACTGCTAGGGCGGTCGACCTTGAAACTGGGGAACCGAGTTCGAATCTCGGCAAGGACGCTTAACATCCTGTGATTCTGGGCAAATCACTTAATCTCCCCGTGCCTAACAAAAAAAAATGAATGTGTCCTCATGTAACGCAACTGGTGCTCGTGTAAAGCGCTCTGATACCCGATACCCTCGCGTCAAGTTCGCGCTATATAAAACTCTGTAAAAAAAAAAAAAAAAAAACTTGCCATGTTTATTGAAATTCTCATGACGACTGAATGCAACTGACAAGCTCTACACATGGAGAAGCACGTGTGTGATTGTTGACAATCTTTGAAAAAAGTCTGTCTCCTGCTGTACGTTGCTTTTAAGGGGCATTTTCTTTTCATTGTGACGTATCTAGGGCCACATGTACAAAGGTTTTTTGCGGTCGCACACTGGCCGATTCGCAGAATTGGCACCTTTGCGAATGCAAAAAGACTTTTTCACATGTACCAAGCCTTATTTAAGATTCAGTAACCTATTACCGAATCACAAATTGGGTTTGGCATGTTGTATTAGGAAGGGGCATCTTTAGGGCGTCCCTTCCTAATACCGAATCACAGTGGTATGTATGAATGTTTTGAGACCAAAATGCAGTCGCAAAACATTCACGTTTTACCACCTAGGTGGTAACCCATTCACCTTTGTGAATGTTTGTAAAAACATTTTTTAAGAGCAGGCAGTTGTCCCACAGACCACTGCGTACTATTTAAAAAATGAAGATTTTTTATTTTTTTAAATCCATCCCATTTTCCTTTGGGAAAATGGGCTGACTTAAAAAAAAAATTGCTTTATTTAAAAACAATCACAGACATGGTGGTCTGCTGACCCCAGCAGGCCACCATCCTTGTGATTTTAGCGATTCCCAATGGGTCGCAAACCGAGACCTACCTCCTTAATATTCATGAGGTAGGTCTATTTGCAAGCCACTGGGAACCCGCAAAATGTGTCAAAGACACATTTGTACATTGTTGTTTGCTATTACCAAATAGCGAATCGCAAAAATTCGCTATTTGGTAATTGCAAACGATTATCTTTGTACATGTGGCCCTAAGTGATTTAATTGCATCCCCTAAAGCCGAACGTTCCTTTCTGAGAAGTGCGCAAATTGCCAATATAAAGCTGCAGGTGGAAAGTTCCTCGTTGTACAGTGATCAAAATGCCACGACAAAGCTGCTAAGCTCTGACTGTGTGGGGTACAGGGCTGGACTGGCCGTAGCGGGCACCGGGCGTTTCCCCGGTGGGCCGCTAGGGTGGGGGCCGGTTTTGGGCCCCTGGGGGGCCGTTTTTGTTACCGGGGGTCGGCAATATCGGCCCCCGGTAACAAAATCGGCCGAAACCGGCCCTAGCGAATAGCTCGGCCGCACCTCCTCCCCCCTGGAGGGGGGGCCAGCCGAGCAGTTTGCCAGGGCCGGTTTCGGTTGCCAGTCCGGCCCTGGTGGGGTACCACACCACTCCATTTAGAAGGGCCCCGCCCCTTATTTCTTACCCACCACTCGTTGCCGCTCTAAGCATTTGCTATTCCGCGCACGGCTGCTGTTCTCGTTACGGCCGCAGCTGTATCAGTTTAAATTTAGGTACGCGATACGTGACGTGTAACAATGCCATAAACTAAAAACAACTTTGTAATTCCTTCATCCGCTCTACAAGTAGGATTTTCGCCGACACCTGAAGAACTGCTTCTTGGGCCAGCAAAGCCTAACAATTTGTTACTTATTGTTTCACGCTGTTAATACAATAATAATGGGTTCACGTCACGTACAATAGATAAACATGCAACCACAACAAAATGCAATACGGTTTGTTTTTGCTATTTCCTGACTTGCCGCATGATGTCACTGCAGCACCATTTTAACAGTAATTTCAGTGTCACTCACTGTAGCAAAGCAGTAGAAAAGGCACCTTTTTAGGTCTCGCCTGAGCCAGCGCATGCGCTGCTCTGGCGAGAGTTTTAGTAAGCGGGTTTTGGAAGTGCAAACAGCAGTTTGCTGGCGACCAGCTTGCGTTCACGCGAGATCAGGCGCCATATGGCTTCCCTCGCCATCTGGCTTCCCTCGCGGTTACTTTCACTTTGCGGCCGTTCGGCCGTGTCAGTTCCACGGCCGCGCGGCCATTGCTTGTTCTATATGTGGAGACCCAGGCGGTGGAAGAGGCAGCATGTTATTGTGCATAGGCTTCTAGGCACTGCCTCCAAATTCACAAACTGCTTTTACTCTTACCATACTCAGATGTCCTCATTTGGAGGTTGGAACTGCACACCAGGGTTCTGACACCACTTGAGGCACATTACTTTGTATCACCCTGCTTCCAGTTGTGAACACGTGTAATGTAAATGAATGCGTGTAGTGTAAAAACTTGGCGTCTGGTGTCTTGCAATCTCCAGGCAATGTTTCCATCCAACACCATCTCATGACTTTGTTTTCATAGTCTAGTTTGAACCTGACCACATATTCACAGCACTGCTCTATATACAGCTGCTTAAGTGTTGGATTCCTATTTTGACTTAAAAAATCGTTCTATGAAGTGTTCTGCTGCTCATCCTGCGATTCTGGGCATATCACTTAATCTCCCTGTGTCTACCAAAAATAAATAAAAAAGGAATGTGTCCCGTGCGCCGTTGTAATCCCTTTCGGGGAAGTCTCTGCCCTGCCTCTATATTTGAATGCCTCTTTTTCTCCCATCACTCCTCAGTCAGACGTCTCTCCCTTACAGTCTTTCATTCCTAATCTTCCCCTGCCTCCTCTCCCCTACTTCCTCCCTCGTTTCCCCGCCCATCTCAGAAGGGTATGCCTTTCTCTCCATCTTTCTACCCCGTCTCTCCTTTCATTTCACGGCACCGCCATTGCCCACGTGTTCTCTTCCACCTCTCTCTTTGAACCGCTGCCTCTACCGCACGAGCTCTGCGAGTGTTTCTCTCCCCCCTCTCTTTTCTCACTCCTCCCCTCCCCCCGCCAATCTTCGCCACCGCTACCCCCTACCAGTCTGGCGGCGAGAGACCTGCAGTGAGAAACTAGCCTCAGTGATGCTGTGAAAATCGCGTCAACACCGTGAGGGGACCGGTTTACTGGGAAGCGCTATATTGAATCCAGTCTTATGTGCACACACATAGCACAATTTTAGGACCCACCATTTAGAGGCAGACAGAAGGGGAACCGTATATGTCCGAAGCATTAAATCTCACCAGGGAACATTGTAGCAAACGTGGAAACAAAATTGAAGGTAATGTAGCAAAGACATAGTAAAACAAGCATTGGCATAGCCAATAGGTCTCGCCTTTGGGACCTTAGAAGTGTTTAGCCATGCAACAGTTGATGTTGTTGCACCAAGGATATTGTGCTGCATAACTAAACACTTATAAGGTCCCAAAGGCGAGACCTGTTGGCTATGCCAATGCTTGTTTTCCCCGTGACTATCTATTGATCTTTCTTTGTAACTTTTTAGCGAACAGTGTACAGTAAAACCATTATTACAGCTTTTTATGTTTCTTAAAACTTCTAAATCTCTGGGACGGAGAAGAGACATGAATGACTTATGTAGCACACTTGGAAGGAAGTGCTACTGCTCAGCACAACCTGCCAAATTTTCCCGACTGGACTATTTCAGACCATTGAAGCACAAACACTGCTGCTGTTCTTCAACCACAGCTGACAGATGCCGTCCTTCCCAGCACGTGACAGTACCGTGCCGAAATACAGCCTCGCAGCCTGTACATGGACAGTCAGAAGGTGACAAGTGAAGTGGTGACACTACAGTGCCGAAATACAACGTCCTACCTACCCCACCCCGTGCATAAACAGTCAGAAGGTCGCTAGTGAAGTGGTGACAGTACTGTGCCGAAATGCAACCCCTTACCCCGTGCATCGACAGTCAGGTGACTAGTTAAGAGGTGACAATGTCATGATGAAATGCAAACTCATACCTTTGTGCAGACAGTCAGAAGTTCACTAGTGATGCGGGGAAAGTGCCATGATGGAATGCAACCTCTTACCCCAAGCTCAGACAGTGATATGATGACAGTAATGGTGCCAAAATACAACCTCCTACCCCGTCAGAGATAGTCAGACATTCACTAGTGACGTAGTGATGATATCATGATGATGAAATACAACCTTCTACCCCGTTCATAGACAGTTAAAAGGTCATTAGTGATGTGGTGACTACCGTGCCGAAACATAACCTCTTGCCCTGTGCATACACAGAAGTTCACTAGTGATGTGGTGACTACCGTGCCGAAATACAACCTCCTGCCCTGTGCATACACAGAAGTTCACTAGTGATGTGGTGACTACCGTGCCGAAATACAACCTCCTGCCCTGTGCAGAGACAGAAGTTCACTAGTGATGTGGTGACTACCGTGCCGAAATACAACCTCCTGCCCTGTGCAAAGACAGAAGTTCACTAGTAATGTGGTGATAATACCATGAGTAAATACAGCCTCCTCCCCGTGCATAGACAGTCAGAAGGTCACTAGTGAAGTGGTGACACTACAGGTCCAACATAAAACCTCCTACCCCACCATAGACTGTCAGAAGTTCACTAGTGATGTGGACGGTGATAGTATCATGATGAAATACAACCTCATGCCCATGCATAGACAGTCAGATGGTCACTAGTGAAGTGGTGACTACCGTGCCGAAATACAACCTCCTACCCCACCATAGAATGTCAGAAGTTCACTAGTGATGTGTTGATAGTATCATGATGAAATACAACCTCCTACCCTGTGCATAGACAGCCAGACGGTCACTAGACAAGTGGTGCCAGTACAGTGCCGAAATACAACCTCCTACCCCGTCATAGATAGTCAGACGTTCACTAGTGACGTAGTGATGATATCATGATGAAATACAGCCTTCTACCCCGTTCATTGACAGTTAAAAGGTAATTAGTGATGTGGTGGCGACCGTGCCGAAATACAACCTCCTGCCCTGTGCAGAGACAGAAGTTCACTAATGAAGTGGTGACTACCGTGCCGAAATACAATCTCCTGCCCTGTGCATACACAGAAGTTCACTAGTGATGTGGTGACTACCGTGCCGAAATACAACCTCCTGCCCTGTGCAGAGACAGAAGTTCACTAGTAATGTGGTGATAATACCATGAGGAAATACAACCTCCTACCCTGTGAATAGACAGTCAGAAGGTCACTAGTGAAGTGGTGAAAGTACAGTGGCGAAATACAACCTCCTACCCCACCAAAGACTGCCAGAAGTTCACTAGTGATGTGTTGATAGTATCATGATGAAATACACCCTCCTGCTCAGTGCATAGACAGTCAGAAGGTCACTAGTGAAGTGGTGACAGTACAGTGCCGAAATACAACCTCCTACCCCGACTGTCAGAAGTTCACTAGTGATGTGTTGATAGTATCATGATGAAATACAACCTCCTGCCCTGTGCAGAGACAGAAGTTCACTAGTAATGTGGTGATAACACCATGAGGAAATACAACCTCCTACCCCATGCATAGACAGTCAGAAGGTCACTAGTGAAGTGGTGACAGTACAGTGGCGAAATACAACCTCCTACCCCAACATAGACTGTCAGAAGTTCACCAGTGATGTGGACGGCCATAGTATCATGATGAAATACAACCTCCTACCCCGTGCATAGACAGCCAGAAGGTCACTAGACAAGTGGTGACAGTACAGTGCCAACATACAACCTCCTACCCCGTCATAGACTGTCAGAAGTTCACTATAGATGTGTTGATAATGGTGCACAGACAGAATATTGAGTTTTAAATGTCGACATACAGAAATATCGAGTTGGAAATATCGTGATACAGAAATATCGACAGCAAGAATATTGTGGTCAAGAATATCGACTTTAAGGTAAGAAATATCGTTTTTGAAAATATCGAAGTCATTAATATCGTTTGCAAAAATATAGTTGTTTAAAATATCGATTTTTTAATTAGTGTTATGTATTTTAAAAGTATGTGATCTATTTTTTTGTATAAGTATTTTATTTTTATTTTTTTTAAATATATGTGTTAAATTTTTAGGGGCAGATTTACAATAACTGGCGCATCCCTGCAGATCAGCAGGGATGCGCCAGTTATTTTGCGTGACATTAGGAACCCCTTGCGCCACCATGAATGCGCCGCATTTACAATGCGGCGCACCGTGGCGCAAGGAGAGACAGATGAGTGACTCATCTGTCACGTATAGGTGACGCAGTGCTGGAGTCGTGTCGCAAGCGCGACGCAACTCCAGCACTGCTCAGGGGCATCCTATACTTGCAATGCTGCATCACTCCTTACGCCTGCTACAAGCAGGCGTAAGGTTTTGACGCAGCGGGGTTGTAAAAGTGACTCAGTGAAATCTTGTAGATTTCACTGCGTCACTTTTACGGGGCTTCCTTGCGACGGAACGCCCACCCTGCATACATTATACCTGATGCAGGTATAATGTAGCGCAGGGCTTTACAACGTGACGCATCTCACTAGATGCGTCACGTTGTAAATCTGTCGCCTAGTGGCGTTTTTTAGTTCTGTAGCGGGTTGTGGGTTTATAGGGGAATAGGGTGGGAAGTAATTTAATTATAATAAATTAATAATTATTTGTATTTATTAGTATTTATTTAATTTTGATTTTATAGTGTTAATTGTGGGAATTAATTTATTATTAATTAATTATTAATTGGTTGTTAGTTTTTATTAATTAATTAATTGGTAATTATGTTAATTGTGTCATTTTTTTTAGAGCGGGTTGTGGGTTTATAGGGGAATAGGGTGGAAATTAATTTAATTATAATCAAATTATTTTTATTTTTTTATTTATTAATATTTATTTAATTTATATTTTATACTGTTAATTGTGGAAATTAATTTATTATTAAATATTTATTAAGTGGTTGTTAATTATTATTAATTAATTGGTAATTATGTTAATTGTGTAATTTTTTTAGGAGCGGGTTGTGGATTTATAGGGGAATAGGGTGGGAAGTAATTTAATTTTAATACATTTATTAATATTATTTATATATTCATATTTATTTATTTGATATTTTATAGTGTTAATTGTGGGAATTAATTTGTTAATAATTATTTATCAATTGATGTTAATTATTATTAATTAATTAATTAATTAATTGGAAATTAATTATGTTAATTGTGTCATTTTTTTAGGAACGGGTGGTGGGGTTTATAGGGGAATAGGGTGGGAAGTAATTTATTTATAATTAATTAATAATTATTTGTTAATTAATGCTAATTAATTAATTAAAATTTAAATTTGGCAATTGTGTAATTAATTTGAGATGTGAGTTGTGGGGTTTATAGTGGTAAAGGGTGGGAAGTAAATTCTTTTAAATTAATTAATAATTTGTTCTTAATTGATATTAATTTATTAATGTAAAATTAGTTATGTAAATTGTGTAATGATTTTTAGGTGTGTGTAGTGGTGTTTATTGGGTTAGAGGGTGGAAAGTAATTTAGGTTTAATTAATTAATAATTAGTTGATCATTAATATTAATTCATTAATTGATAAATATTTATATGTAGTTGTTTATTTTTATTTTGTGTGTGGTGTTTGGTTTTATAGGGGTAACGTTTGGTGAGTAAATTAATTTTTATCTGTTTTAATTTGTTTTTTAATTAATAATATTTGTTTAATTGATAATTAATTATGTTAATTTTGGAGGTACACTTTTTAAAACATTTAGATGTGTGTTGTGAATTGTGTGGTGTTATAGGGTAGGAAATAAAAAGATTAAATTTATGTAACAATTAATGTTTTTGATTATAATTAATTTCTATCAAAAATAGTTATTTGTTTGTAAATTATTTTAATTTTAACAAAAATAATCTTTGTAGGTAATTTTTAGATTTTTTTAACATTATAAAATGTTTCTATCTTTTGTAATTTTTAATATTTTTATATATGTTTTCTTTTTTTGCTTTTTAACATCTTTTGTGTTGTAGTTGATATTTTGTACTTCATACTTCAGTACTTTGATACTTTCCCTACTGTTGCACTCACTGGAGTGGGAATAGTAATTTTTACCCTTCCGCTATCCAACATTTTCCCTACTGTTGCACTCACTGGAGTGGGAATAGTAATTTTTACCCTTCCGCTATCCAACACTTTCCTCTACTGTTGCACTCACTGGAGTGGGAATAGTAATTTTTACCCCTCCACTATCCAACACTTTCCCTACTGTTGACCTCACTGGAGTAGGAATAGTAATTTTTACCTATCAACTATCCAACACTTTCACTACTGTTGCACTCACTGGAGTGGGAATAGTAATTTTTACCCCTCCGCTATCCAACACTTTCCCTACTGTTGCTCTCATTGTAGTGGGAATAGTAATTTCTACCCCTCCGCTATCCAACACTTTCCCTACTGTTGCACTGACTGGAGTGGGAATAGTAAATTTTATTCCTCCGCTATCCAACACTTTCCCTACTGTTGTACTCACTGGAGTGGGAATAGTAATTTTTTCCCCTTCGCTATCCAATACTTTCCCTACTGTTGCACTCACTGGAGTGGGAATAGTAATTTTTTCCCCTCCGCTATCCAACACTTTCCCTACTGTTGCACTCACTGGAGTGGGAATAGTAATTTTTACCTCTCCGCTATCCAACACTTTCCCTAATGTTGCACTCACTGGAGTGGGAATAGTAATTTTTGCCCCTCCGCTATCCAACACTTTCCCTACTGTTGCCCTCATTGGAGTGGGAATAGTAATTTTTTCCCCTCCGCCATCCAACACTTTTCCTACTGTTGCACTCACTGGAGTTGGAATTGTAATTTTTACCCCTCTGCTATCCAACACTTTCCCTACTGTTGCACTCACTGGAGTGGGAATAGTAATTTTTACCCCTCCGCTATCCAACACTTTCCCTACTGTTGACCTCACTGGAGTAGGAATAGTAATTTTTACCTATCAACTATCCAACACTTTCACTACTGTTGCACTCACTGGAGTGGGAATAGTAATTTTTACCCCTCCGCTATCCAACACTTTCCCTACTGTTGCACTCATTGGAGTGGGAATTGTAATTTTTACCCCTCCGCTATCCAACACTTTCCCTACTGTTGCACTTACTGGAGTGGAAATAGTAATTTTTACCCCTGCGCTATCCAACACTTTCCCTACTGTTGCACTCACTGGAGTGGGAATAGTAATTTTTACCTCTCCGCTATTGAACACTTTCCCTACTGTTGCACTCACTGGAGTGGGAATAGTAATTTTTACCTCTCCGCTATTCAACACTTTCCCTACTGTTGCACTTACTGGAGTGGGAATAGTAATTTTTACCCCTATGCTATCCAACACTTTCCCTACTGTTGCCCTCAATGGAGTGCAAAATGTAAGTTTAAAAACGATGAAAATTGTAATGTTTTAATTTATAATATAATGTTTTTTATTAGATTTTATGTTATAGGTGTATGTATATATATATTTATTTGTAATTTTTTAAATATATTTATAACATTTTAAAATAAATTAAAATTATTAGTTTATTAATTGTTTTAATGTAAATATATATATATTACATTTTATATATCTATGTTTACTTTTTTAAATTCAATTTATTTCTTATATTTGTTAAAATGTACATTAAATCGAAATAATTTTTTTTAAGTTAATTTTATTATTTAATATATTTAACATGATTTTTTATATATAAAATAAGGATATTTTGTACATCGATATTTTTTACAACAATATTTTTTCCGATATTTTTATACTTACCATTATAAATTTAGGATGTCGAAATTTTTGACATCGATATTTATGACTCGATATTTGTGTATGGGGATATTTTGGGCGTCGATATTCTATCAGTGAACGGTTGATAATATCATGATGAAATACAACCTCCTAGCCTGTGCATAGACAACCAGAAGGTCAGAAGTTGTCCCAGGCAGTGAGACAGCCGTTAAGCAGTCACAAGGCCAGCATTATTATTAAAGCTAAATAACCCATGTTCATAAGGCCCACGTGCACAAGATGGCGCTGAAGCCGTGGCACCCTCAATGGCAGGCCAGGATCCTCCGCAGTTCCACCAATCGGCATCCATTCTTCTCTCGTGAGCGAGCTCAGCTTGTTCGGGGCCCCTTAGTTTTATAGCTAGGTTCGCGCTACTATTGCAGACATACACACCAACTGCTTATTATTCATTTACCCGAGTACCTGCATCTCCTGGAGCACAAAGAGGAATCATGAACTCACAGATCTGACAAAAAGCACTGAAACCCTCACAGGTGACCACTTTTAACCTTCGAGGAAAGAAAAGAACAGACATGCTCTTCCCCAGGGCTTTAAGTGGGCCGGGTTTTGCCGGTGTAGTTCTAAAAAGCAGGTGCTGACTGAGACGGGTCTCTATCGGGCTCTCTCTTTTTGCCCTCACCCTCAGGGTGAGAAAAAAATATCTTAACTCTAGAGCAGTACCAACATTCACTGCCTTTGAGGTAACTTCAACGAGACTCGTTATAGTTCTTTCACAGTCTCACTTCAGAACTGAATCATTTTCAATATTCTATACAACGAAGCCATAGTTGTTGCTTATTTATCTTACACAACTAACAACCATTGGCAAAGCCAATAGCCCTGACTTGTTGTAGGTGTTGTTACTTGTTGTATTATATATCTGTATGCAATGACCGAAACAGCAAAATACCAGTCGAGCAGCACACTATGCTAACCATACATTTTAAGCTTGCATATTTTTAAGCCACGCTCTTAATTATATCGGCCACGCCCCTTTGAGAGACCCCCTCGTTTTTTCATTCCTCTGAAAGCCCTGCTATTCCCCCCTATAGACACTCAAACTTGCAAAACAACCTTCACAAAATAAGTGAGAATAGGGTCTGTGGACAAAATCCGAAGACGTGTGAAGCTGGACACAGTGAGGGAATCTCACAGCTGTCATCTACAGCATTATAGCCTCAGGGAGAGACTTCTAGCAGCTATCAGCTCAACATCGTACGAACGCCTGTGAGCCCAAGCCAGCATGGCTTCCACCAGATACCTCGCGCTTACTGATGACACATTTGTAGACTCCAGAAGAGTCAAGAACCTAGAGTTCAGAGCAGCCATGTCATGGTGTGTAAGAAATAGGGGGCGGGCCCTTTCCTAAATGGAGTAACATGGTATAAACTATATACCACAGAGCGTTACAGCTGTATGTCAATGAGGACCTGTCAGTCCAGTGGATGCAATCAAAACACTTAGGGGCATATTTACAAGCCCCTATCGCCACGGGAACGTCACTTTAGTGGCGTTCCTGTGGTGATATGTGCTTCGTCATATTTACAAGGCAGAGTTAAGCTACTTAATGTGGCTTAACGCTGCCTTGTAAATAAGGCACCCTTTCACGCTGTACATAGCGTGAAAGGGGAGGGCAATGGGTGTAGCGGTGGGCGTTCCACTGCAACACCCATTGATTTTGATGCTGCCCCCTATATACAAGGGCAGCGTAAATAGGAGGCAGCGCCAAAATTAAGACCAGGGAAAACCTGGTCTTAAACAGGCGAAACGAGGAGAAATGCTTTATTTCTCCTCGTTTTTGCTGTTTCCATTAGTGCTGCGTTGTGCAGCACACTCAGAAACAGCAAAAGCCCATTGATTGTTTATGTGCAGGAAGGTGACCCTTCCTGCACATAAACAATCTTTGATAAAAAATGACATTTTGTAACTTCTGTGTGTGCTGCATTAAGCAGCACACATTGAAGTGACAAAACGCCATTTAAAGATTGTTTATGTGCAGGAAGGGACACCTTCCTGCACATAAACAATCTTCCCCTCAACCTAGACACCCATGCACTAAGGTGCAAGGGTGCCTGCGTTGGCGCTAGGCAGCTAAATTTAGCGCCAGTGCAGGGGGAAACGCAGGGCTGCACCATATTCTTGTAAATATGGTGCAGCCCTGCGTTTCTGAAGTGGCGGAGCACGACGTTAAGCCAAGGAGGCTAACGCCACGCTCTGCCACTTCATTGTAAATATGCCCCTTAGATTTATGTTATAATCGCAAGGCAGTATCACTTTAAAAACAACTTTTGCTGCCAAAAGCCGACATCTCTCAAAGATGCTCAGTAATCACAGATGCTGTTTATCATGTTTAGAAATTGCCATTCTCATGAAGTTGTAACGAGAATTTCAGTGTACTGGCTTTTTAGAAAAATGAGGTAACAATCGAGGGTAAATTTGTCACACCAGTAAATTACAGAAGTCTACGGCACAGGTTCCTTTATTATTTTAGGTCCAGAAAAATGAAAATTTGTGTAATGACTGAATAATCCTGTACGGGTTGGGATTGCGTAAATTGAAGAGTGAATAGGGCTTTGGGGGGGCGGCCGGCCACCGGGAGGCTTGCCCCCTGGGGTTTTTTGGGCCTTGGTGCAGCCCAGAGCCCAATTGGGCTCGTTGGGCTACATTTGCGCTGTTAGGTACTCAACCGGCCATTTTAGGGTGCCGTGTCACCCTTTCAGTAAGGTGACACGGCGGCCGGTTGGGGATAGCTGGGAGCGTGGGTTTTCAAGGTTTTTTCTGTCCTTCTTAGTTAAGGATTAGCACTTCCTGTGCGCAACTGTCTCTTTGTGGCGCGATAAGGGAGGTTTTTCTAGTTCTTGAGCTTAGGTGCTGGAGGCATCGGCAGAGGATCCCCGGGTGGCTGAAGCCATGCGCCTGCTCGCAGAAGCAGGCCGCATGGTGGACCCCGCTGTGAGGCCCGAGGAGCGGGCATCTGAAGGGGTCGTTGCGGCGGTGTTAGCATGTTTGCCACAGCGGGCCTGAAGAGCGGGAGGAAAGAAGCCGGTGAGTGCATGCGGCCGCATTAACAGCGCGGCCGCATGAGGAAAGAGGCAGCCGGGGGGGGAGCGGGGCGCCTCACGGCGTCCCGCTCTTGCTTTCATGGCTGGAGCGGGCGGGGCTAAAAAAGAGCCAGGGGAGGTCGAAGCGGCCGCAGGGGCCTCACGTGGCCGGCGAGGTTGCAGAAGGGGGGGATGGGTGGGGGGGTCCTACACCAGGACGGGAGCTGGGAGGGCGAGAAGAAGGCAGCAGGGAGATACCAGCAGGGGGAGGGGGGGGGCTGGGTTTGACCCGCGGGCCCAGGCAGCTCATGAGGCAACAACTAGCAGCATGATTGGGGAGGAGGGGCCAGGCACCATGAGGAGCAACCCCTGGGCTGAAGGGAGTGGGGGGAGGGACCAGACAGCCAGGCTTAGCAACTTTAGATGGCAAAGGGGGGCTAGGTGGGGACAGATGCCGTCCCTTGAACTGGGAGGGTGGTTGAAGAGGGCCCCTGCGGGGCTCCGGCAGAGCTGGTCAGAGGAGGGGGGTTGGGCAAGGGACAAGATCCTCTCGGTACTGGGGGGGGCGGTGGGGATATGGAAAGGAGGCCACCAGCGAAAGAGGGAGGGGGGGGTTGGGGTACGCATCCGCCAGGCTGGTGGACATTTTGGAGTGGAGTGAGGGGGAGGAGCAGGAGGGGTGGGCACAGGCGATGGGCGCCGGGCCTCGGCTGCGGTATATTCGCGCCGGAGGGAGGGCCAGGGGGATCCCCGGCACGGCGGGGGCACACATCAAGGCTAGGCAGAAAGAGGGTGAGGGGGCAGATCAGGCTGAGGGGGCAAGGGACATTTCAGAGGGGGGTTGGAGGGAGGGGGTTATTGGCTGTGGTGTCCGGGGTTGCCAAGAGCAGGTGAGGGCATTAACCCAGCACGTCAGACCCTACTTTTAAATTGCAGGAGCAACAGGCCACAAATTCGGGTGAGTCCCATGCGGCTCCGCGGCACCGAGATGACGGGTGGGCATTGTCACGAGCGGGCAGCCGGACCCCGGCGAGGGACCTACAGGATACAGCAAACTGGAGGGCGGAGGCGCAAGCAGTGGTGCCAAAACCCCGGTGGGTCGATGCGGCCTCCGGGGCAGTGGCGCAGGGCTCGGGGCAAATACAACGGGACAGGGATGAAGGATTAAGGCCAGGCCTGTTTGGTACAGGTTTGGACTTGGAGGATTTCATACGCAGCGGAAGGGAAGCGGCACAGTCACGCATGCGGGAGTCATTGGCAGGGGGACATTTGCAACTGGATTACAACGAGGATAGCGTGGAAGAAGGGGAAATTCTAGAAGATGAGGAGGGAGAACAGGAGGGTGGTGGGGGGGGCTCGAATAATGCTGTGCCTAGTGTGTTACAGATGGACCGGGAAGAGCGGCGTACAGTTACAGATAGCGTGGTGCCACCTCCTGCACGACTGGTTAGGTGGAGGGATCCGGTGAGGACGCCGACCTTGACACCAGGTAAGGGCGAGAAAGAGTCCAACATGTTTAGTTGCGTAAAAGGCATAGTGTCAGTGGGGACGGATGCACGGGGGGTGAATAAGGGGAGGTGCGCCTGCTGAGAGGTTTATATGTCAAGGATGCAGGGGTAGGTCCTGAGTCACTTGACTTAGTCGGGGACGAGAAGAAGGCAAGGGCAACTGCAAGTGGGCGGGGGGAAGAGCAGGCGGACGGGGCAAGGAAAGTGACAGCGATAGAGGACAAGGGCGAGCAGGGGGCACAGGCAGAGGGGACTAAGGAGAGCCACGAATTAAGCTCAAGCGGCTACCATACATGGGAGTGACCAAGCCGCTGGGAGCACACCTTATGTTATCAACTAAAGAAAAAATTTGGAAAGGCGAGTATGTAGATATGTTGAAACTGCTGCATAGGGAGCTGAGGGCTAAAGAAGGGTCGAAGGAGGAGGAGCTAGAACTGGCCAAACGGCCCCGGGTGCCCATGACCATCGAAAATTGGTTGGCGGCCTTGATATTCGCGAGCATGTACTGCGAAAAATACCCGAATATATCCGTTGCCCTGTTCAAATACATGGACGTGATCAGAAGAGCACAATTGACATACGGGGGATACGCATGGTCACACTACGATGAGGAATTCAGGGCTAGGCTCGCCTGGGACACAGAGGCCAAGTGGGGGAGATAGATTCAGATTTATATCAGCAGACAATGGGAGCGGTGAAGTTTGGGAAGACGATATAAACGGCCAGTGGTCTGCCGCTGGTTTACCGCCCCTTTCAGAGTGGCCCCACCCGAGGGGGGGTGGGATACACAGCAAAAGGCACAGGAAACGTTCAGGGGGCATGTTGGGATTTCCACACGGGTACATGTTCCAGGGAATACTGCACGTTCAGACACGAATGCTCGAAGTGCTCAGGCAAGCACCCATTGGTACAATGCTATGGCCCGGGCTTCAGCGGACAGGGACAACAGTTTAACCAAGGGGCACAGCAGAATGCTTGGAGTAGGGGTGGCAGAGGAGCACAGGGGAATATGGGGAAAGGCTCATACACCCATTAGACAGACATGTTTAGAGCAGTTTTTGGCAGACTATCCACTCAAAGAAGAAGCAGATTTATTGAGAGTAGGTTTCAGAGAGGGTTTTAGACTAGGTTATGAGGGGCCTTGGTCTGCCAGGTGGGCAGAAAACCTGAAATCAGCTAACACACACAGAGAGATAGTGAGGGACAAACAGTTTAAAGAAATGGCGGAGGGCACATGGCAGGCCCATTCTCAGTCTGCCCCATCAGGGATCTGATTATTTCTCCCATAGGGATCGTGCCAAAGAAAGGCCCGGGGCAGTTCCGGCTGATACAACACCTCTCATGGCCGGAAGGGTCGTCGGTTAACGCTTTCATAGCGGACGACCTGACATCAGTATCTTATTCATCAGTGGACTTGGCCAGAGAGTTAGTGGCGACAGTAGGGAATGGAGCCATGATGGCAAAATGCGACATTAAGTCAGCCTTTCGCTTGCTGCCCATACATCCTGATGATTACCAGCTGCTCGGAATACAGTTTGAGGGGCTCATATTTGTGGACAAGGCACTGCCAATGGGCTGCTCGATATCCTGCACTTCATTTGAGCGTTTCATTTCATTTTTGCAATGGGTTTTCACATGGCACACGGGTAAAGCGACAGTGACACACTACCTTGACGACTTCTTCCTGGTGGGCCAGCCTGGTTCAATGGACTGTCAGCACCAGCTGACAAGTTTTCAAGAGCTCATGGGCCAATTGGGAATGCCCCTGGCACCAGAGAAGACACAAGGTCCAAGTACGGTGTTGTCATTTCTTGGCATTGAACTGGATTCGGAGTCAATGGAGGCACGCCTTCCGAATGACAAAAAGCTGCACATGTTGCTTTTGATTGACGACATATTGGCCAGGAAAAAAGTGACGGTAAGGGAGGTGCAGGTACTGCTAGGACATCTGAACTTCGCATGTAGGGTAGTCAGGACAGGACGAACTTTGTGCAGGAGGTTGGGGAGGTCTCTGGCTGGTTTAACAATGCCACACCATCACATGCGTCTGTCCGCAGGGACGAAGGGAGATCTATGCATGTGGCGCACGTTCTTGGAGGATTTTAAAGGCATCCCAATGGCGACGCCGAAAGAGTGGGAGTGGGAGGTCACCATTTACTCCGATGCTGCGGGAGCCCGCGGTTTTGGGCTATACTGGGATGGGAGATGGTGCGCGGAAGAGTGGCCTCGACATTGGAAGAATGGGGAGGAGCATTGCCTTTCTGGAACTTTTTCCGCTAGTGGTGGCTGTTACAGTTTGGGCGCAGGAGTTGGCCCACAAGAAGGTAATTTTTGAAGTGGACAATATGTCAGTGGTTCAGGTGGTAAACAGGCAATCGTCAAGGGATGCGCAGGTATTGAAGTTGATGAGGGTTTTTGTCCTTAGCTGTCTGAAACAAGATATTTTGTTTCAAGCCAGACATGTGCCAGGAGTGGACAATGACATAGCGGACGCTTTGTCTCGTTCACAGTGGGAGAGGTTCCATGGGCTAGTCACGGAGGCGGACGAATGCAAGACGTCGGTTCCAGCAGGGATCTGGTCCGTAGGAGACAAAGGATGCTCCACCTGGTGGTAGGGTCTCTGGCAGCATCCATGCGGAGAGCATATACTCAGGCATGGAGGGAATTCCTGGAGGAGGGGCTCAGAGACGATCAGAACAATGGGCAAGGGAGGAGGAGGTTGTCCAGTTTATTTTGTCAATGGTTGACAGAGGTTTGTCGAAGGTTACTATCGCAGGCAAGTTGTCAGGCATCGCTTTTATGGGGAAACTGTGGTGGTGCTAAGCTCCTTCAGCAGGGGAGTTAGGCAACCGCATACTAGAGGGTTGGGTGAGAGAAAAGGGCGTCAGGCCGCGGGTGAGGAGACCGGTGTCTAAGGTTTTGTTGTCTGGCTTGCTGCAAGCAGTGCCTCGGATCTACAGGAACCAGGAGGAGGCCGTTTTGTTTTCCACGCTTATGTCTTGGATGTATTTCGGGGCCTTCCGGGTGTCAGAACTTTTGGGTAGGAAGGGCATGCAGGGAGTGCAGTGGGGCGAAGTAGAATTGAGGGAAGAGAAGGTGGCATTGAGGATTAAGCAATCCAAGACAGACCAAAGAAGAACGGGGAGGTGGGTGGTGATGGGTGCCACAGATGACAGAGATGTATGTCCAGTTCTTTGGGGAAGGGCTTTGAGTAGGTGGCAAGTGCCGGGTTGTGGGGCAGTTTTCTGTAGGGGAACAGGCAATTGGGTTACAGCGGCTCAGCTGCTGTGGATAATGAGACGAGCGCTATTGTACCTAGGTGAATCGCCGAGCGAATTTGGTACTCACTCTTTTTGCATAGGGGTAACAACGGATGCAGCCAAGCAAGGTTGGGGGAGGGACAGGATTATGCGCTTGGGAGGATGGAAGTCGGATTGCTTTAAAAAATACGTTCAGTTGCGGCAATTGGGGGGGGGAAGAGGCATAAAATTTTCCAGTGTTTTTCTCACATATGTGTCTTTTCAGGTGCGGTGGCTGGGCCAGTGTCAGCGGAGTTGTCCATTTGGATTGTTGGCCATTCCTTCGTTAAATGGGCTGAGCGTCACGAGTGGGATAAAGGGATAGGTTTGAGCCTCGGTCTCGACACAGCTTTGTTTAAGTGTTCTTGGTACGGAAAGGGGGCCATGAGATGGCATGAGTTGTTTCCGGTTTTGAATAAGCTAATTAGAGGTTTTGAATAAGCTAATTAGAGGTAGCATTTGCCCAGATGTTTTGATGATTCACTTGGGTGAGAATGATTTGGTTTTGTGTAAGGGCTTGGCCCTGTTGAAGCAAATGAAGAGGGACTTATTGGAAATTAAGCAGCAATGGTACGGGTGTTATGTCATATGGTCAGAATTCATCCCGAGAAGACATTGGAGGGGAGCAGAGAGGCCTGCAGCAATAGATAAGGCCAGAAGGAAAATTAACAGGGATGTGAGACTGTTTTGCGAAAAGGAGGGCATCGGGAGAGTGGAACACCCCGAGCTTAGATACGCAGCAATCTATTTTTTCAGGCAGGATGGGGTGCATTTGTCACGTTTTGGTTTGGAATTGTATATCATCCAAATTAAGGAGGTACTAGTCAGAGCATTGGACATTAGAAGGTATCCGAAGAAGTCCTAGGCCCTAGTTGGGGGGGTCAAAAAAGTCTAACAAGCAGGGACTTTTTTGAGTGGCGTTTTTCTTGGTAACTAGTTGTTTATATTGTTTACAGGTTAAGTTTAGGTTTGGAAAAAGTTACTCCGGGAGCAGGCAGGAAGGGGAAGGTAGCATAGGAAATGTTAAGTTAGAAAGTTATCTTAGGAAGTAGGAAGAGGTTACAGGGTTAATGTGGCAGCATGGAATGACCGAGTTGGGGGTTATAAATTTTTGCAAAGGAAGGGAAAAGGGGAAACGTTAGGGGTGGGGGTGGGAGGCAAGGTAGGAGGAAAAATATTTAGTGAGGTTTAGTTTTGTACGGCAAAGGCCAAGGAAAATGTTTATTGTAAGGTGCACCTGTCTTCAATAAAGCGGCCTTTTCCACACATATAGAGCTTTTTGTGGTCTGTGCTGCGCCCCCCTTTGGCCCAATAGGGCTTTGGGGGGGCGGCCAACTTGTATCCTCCCACCGCTTATATTTAGGAATTCGTATCTTTCTTTTTAATTAAGCACTTCACAGAAGTTCATATATTTTCCTGCTCTTTTTTGTATGCTCTATAAGCCCTCTCAAATACCCACCTCTTTTTCTTGCTTGTCATTCACCCACTCCTCTGTTACTCACATAGGTGCAGGGGTACCTTTTGGTGTCAAGCTTTCTTTGCTGGAGCCGGTCGTGGTGAGGGGTACCCTTCGTGAAGAGGCAGCAGGTGACTTTGTGGAGTCCAGGAGAGGTCAGCCACTGGTGGAGACGAGGTCAGGAGGCTGGACAGGTGAGCCACTCAGACTCGGGCCGTGGGTGTCAGGAGCAGAGTGGGCAGAAATCACAAATCCACCTGGATCCGGTGTCGTTAAAGTTGGAGTTTTCTGGACAGGGCCGCTGTCCTCGGGAGTTCTGGTCTTTATTGAAGAGTGGCAGTCTTCCTGGGGTTCTTGGAAGTTGCTGGCCACTGGACAGGCGACGTCTACTTTGCAGGCTCGAGAAGCAGGAGACAGGCTGGTAGCGCTGGGGCCAAGGGAGTAGGTGTTTTCTTGCTTTGCTGCACAACATCCTCTCCATCCGTCTTCTTCTTAGGATGCAGGAATCTTAGGCTCAAGTTTCAGGCGTGCCCCTAAATACTGAATTTAGGGGTGTTACAGGAACTGGCAGATGTTAGCCAATGGGCTACTTGCCTTTAGGTTGACTACACCCTTAGAATGTCCCCTCCCTTTGGGGATGGGGCAACCCCCTAACCTGATTGGGTAAAATCCTTCCATTCAAGATGGAGGATTTCCTAAGGAGTGTGTCAATTTAGCTTTGGACACCTTAGGGGTGATCCTGGTTGACAAGGGACACACCTCTCCTGACTGCTAATTTTCCCGCTGGCCTTGCCTCCAAAAGTGGGGCTTGGTCAGGGGGACAGGCATCTCCACTGGCTGGAGAGGACCCGGCTAGCATTACAAAGAGCAGGCAGCCTTTGAGGCTCACCCCCCTGAATGCTGTTCCTGCTAGGGGGTAGGTGTGACGCACCTCTACCCAAGCAGGCTTTGTTCCTGACCCACAAGAGCACAAGGGTCTCACCTTGGGGGGTCAGAAACATGTCTGTGTGTGGCAGGCTGGTGCAGACCAGTCAGCTAGACACGAAGGAGTTGGTTGTTTTTCAGGGGGCATCTCTAAGATGGCCTCTGAGTGCATTTTACAATACATCCAACACTGGCATCAGTGTGGGTTTATTATTCTGAGAAGTTTGATACCAAACTTCTTAGCAAACAGTAAAGCCATCATGGAGCTATGGAGTTCGTAATGACAAACTCTCAGCCCATGCACTCAATATGGCTTCACTGCACTTACAATGTCTAAGAATGGACTTAGACACTGTAGGGGCATATTGCTCATCCAGCTATGCCCTCACCTGTGGTATATTGCACCCTACCTTAGGGCTAGGGCTGTGAGGCCTGCTAGAGGGGTGACTTACCTATGCCACAGGCAGTGGTTTGGGGGCATGGCACACAGGGATGTGTGCCATGTCGACTCTTAGGTTTTGGCTGCACCAAAACATACAGCCTGCAATGACAGTGTGCATGTGTTAGATGAGGGGTCTCTGAGGGTGGCACAACACATGCTGCAGCCCTTAGAACCCCCGTGGTCACAAGACCCTTGGTACCAGTGGTTCCTTTTGCAAGGGGCTTACATGTGGGCCAGAGGTGTGCCAATTGTGAAAACAAAGGTACAGTTTTGAGAAAGAACACAGTCACTTGGAACCTGATTAGTCTGACCCAGTGCACACTCAGTTAAAGTGCATCAGAAATCAGGCAAAAAGTGGGGGGTAGCCATGCAAAAAGGGGCACTTTCCTACAAGTGCAGCATAGCATCAGTAAAAAGCATTGACAAAGCCAATAGATCAACAAGGCGAGACCTATTGGCTTTGCCATTTCTTGTTCAGTCAGGCAAGTAGTAAATTGAGAATTAACCTGGGAAATGTTCCCATTTCACCTGACTTACTTTGGTCTTTATCATTCTACTATATGGGCCTATTCGTCCACTTATCTATATATCAGAGGTCGAAGTGGGGAACATCATGCCCTTTTTTATTATTAGAAAAACCGTTCACATACTTTAGAAAAATCAATCATAACTAGACATTAATTGCCGACCTTGATGTGGTAAGGGTGGCGGGGGCTCCTGTGCTATGAAGCTGAGTCGGGATTAAGAAGTTTTCTCACCAGGGTGCTTGCTACCTGAAACAAATGTAAATGTTCAATCAGTTAATCAGCAAATGTAAAGGCTGCTTGGAAGCCAGCATATGCTTTAATTGATGTACTCGCTTGAGGCTTCAAGGTGACAAGGAGTTATTCATTTTTCAGAGGTAATGAAAAAATATTACCAGCTGATATCTGGAGTGCATCCTTTTAATGGACATTGATTAAAAAATGTTTGCGTTAGGTAAAGCCTGATTGTATAATACTAAAATATATATTTTGAAAGCACTTATTTTGTCTTAAACACAATGGGGCTTATTTACTAGCCCCTTACGCTGCCAGTGCGTCCCTTTTTGTGACGCACCGGCGGTGCATTCTTCTGCCCCATATTTACAAGGACAGGAAAAGCCACCCTGCGTGGCTTTTCCTGTCCTTGTAAATATGGCCCCTTTACACGCAACACTTTGCGTGAAAGCGGTGTTTCATGGGTGTTGCTGTGGGTGTTCCCACGCAACACCCATGGAACCTGACACATTTCCAGATTTACGGAAAATAGTAAACCTGGAAATGCGTCTGAATGCACCGCCTCCCCAGGGGAGGTGTAGGGAGGCGCAACGAGGAGAAACGTATTAATTTCTCCTCTTTTTTTCCTCTTTCTATGCGTGCTGCATTCTGCAGCACACATAGAACTAGGAAATCACCTCTGGTGATTGTTTCTGTACAGGAAGGTGTCCCTTCTTGCACATAAACAATCATTAAAAAAAGACTTTCTGCAAGATCTATTTGTGCTAATGCAACACACACAGAAGTTGAAAAACGCTATTTCAGATTGTTTATGTGCAGGAAGGGACACCTTCCTGCACATAAACAATCATCCCCGTGACGCAGGTAACCTTGCACCATGGTGCAAGAGTGCCTGCGTCGGCGCATGGCAGCAAATTGTGCACCAGCGCAGGGGAGAACAAACGGATCCGTCATATCTATGTAGATATGACGCATCCCTGTGCTTTGAAAGTGCTGCAGCGTGGCGCAGCCAAAGGGCTTGCTTTGCTGCGCTGCAGCACTTTCTTGTAAATGAGGCCCAAGCTTTTTGCACCCGCCTAGCTTATATTTTATGGAATACAATTTTAAAATATTGATTTAATTGTTCACAATACTTTCTGTTGCAGACTGAAATCTTGTAGCAATATAAATACACAAGTCACTTTTCCCCACTACACTAACAAGGATTCAATTCTGTGACTATTTGGTTACAGACAAAGACATCTGAGATTTCCTACCATAAACAGTGCATTTACCACTGATTATTGTAACTTGAATTTATTTTTCATTTAAGGTGAGTCAGTTACTTTATATGCAGTTACCTGAAGGTAACAGACCAACGAAATAGTTACAGAATATTTTCCTTTTAGCCATGCCTTTGACTCCACCCCCACAGACCCCACCCCATTGCACTGAGGATCATAGTTCTCACACTTTTTAGGTCGAGCCTAGCGCAGCGCGCATGAGCTGCTCTATGGGGGGCTTCATGTAATCACTCTAAACATTTGTGTGTAGGTCTGACTCCCCCCACGCATTTGGTTGGCTGTTGGATGTGTCAATTTTAAATGGGAGGCTGTAAATGGCTAAAGGCGGGCGCATGTCCCACCTCTTTTGCAAATGTTCACTCCCACAGCGTTTTGCTTGCGGGAGCGAGCAGCGGCGCTCAGGGTGGCAGCTGCATTCCTTACATTCCTTGCAGCGCACCACTCGTGGGCTTTTTTTTTTTATCATGGCGCCCGGCGCTTCCTGGAGCCGCCACACTCATAGCCCACTGAGCCTTCGGGGACCTGCGTTTATAGGGGCTCTTGTGTGAGTTTCACATGCACCTTTTACTTTGTTACCACGGTCATGCAGTTCGTAGCTCTGTTAATGTGCCTCCTGCAGCACAATGCCTGCGCGCGTGCACCACTCGCTGGCTTTTTTTTTTATCATGGCGCCCGGCGCTTCCTGGAGCCGCCACATGCATAGCCCACTGAGCCTCCGGGGACCTGCGTTTACAGGGGCTCTTGGGTGAGTTTCACATGCATCTTTCATTTTGTTACCACGGTCATGCAGTTCGTAGCTCTGTTAATGTGCCTCCTGCAGCACAATGCCTGGCACCCCCCCTCCCGTTGTCCATGTTGTTTTTCTCTCCCCCCCCCTCACGCCGTACTTTTGGTTGTACTTTTTCTGTCACACTTTACTACTTTTGTTCCCGCCCCCTCCCGTTGTCCGTGTTCAACATGCTCCCGCCCCCTCCCGTTGTCCATGTTGTTTTTCTCCCCCCCCCCTCACGCCGTACTTTTGGTTGTACTTTTTCTGCTGGTCTCCCCGCTGCGTCGTCAATCATAGCCCACGGAGGGCCGGTCGCAAGCGGGTGGTCCACAGGTGCCGCAACCTACTCGGAGTAGGCGCCGATTCTACTGCTCTCACCTTCGCCCCTTCACTTGCGGTGTCCCGTGAGGTAAGGCACGTCACTGTTTGTGTTTAAATGCTGAACAAAGTCAGCGAAAACCATTGGCAAAGCCAAAAGGCGAGACCTATTGGCTTTGCCAATGCTTGTTATGCACTTCAATCACTGCTATGCATCCTCTTAATTTTAGATCTGGGTCCATTTTTGAGGGCTCCAGATTTTGGCAGATATTGTGAGCGATGCGCAGCCTGATCGAGCGATTTGCACAGAATCGTACAATGTGCCCAAGAGAGGCAGATCGCGGTAAAATGCTCGTCTTCTGGATCCATCGTCAAAAAAGTGGCATCTCAGGGGCAGATGAACTGCTCAATCAATCAATCAATCAATCACGGCATTTATAGAGCGCGCTACTCACCCGGGAGGGTCTCAATGCGCTGGGGGAGGGGGTAAGTTACTGCTCGAACAGCCAGGTCTTGAGCTGCTTCCTGAAGGAGAGATGGTCCTGGGTTCGCCGAAGGTGAGTGGGGAGGGAGTTCCAGGTCTTGGCTGCCAGGTAGGAGAAGGATCTTCCTCCGGCGGTGGCTCTGCGGATGCGTGGTACGGTGGCGAGGGCGTGGCTGGTTGATCGTAGCTGGCGGGTGGGCGTGTAGAAGGTCATGCGGTCGTTGAGGTACTTGGGGCCCAGGTCGTGGAGGGCCTTGTGTGCGTGGGTGAGGAGTCTGAACGTGATTCTCTTGCTGACGGGGAGCCAGTGCAGGTCTTTCAGGTGTCCGGTGATGTGGCTGTGTCGGGGGATGTCCAGGATGAGTCGTGCGGAGGCGTTCTGGATGCGCTGGAGTCTTTTTGAAGTTTGGCTGTGGTTCCGGCGTAGAGGGTGTTCCCATAGTCCAGTCGGCTGGTGACGAGTGCCTGGGTGACGGTCTTCCTGGTTTCAGTGGGGATCCATCTGAAGATCTTGCGGAGCATGCGCAGGGTGTTGAAGCACGAAGATGAGACGGCGTTGACTTGTCTGGTCATCGACAGGGAGGAGTCCAGGATGAAGCCCAGGTTGCGTGCGTGGTCCGTTGGCTTGGGCGCGGTGCCCAGGGCCGGGGGCCACCAAGAGTCGTCCCAGGCGGAGGGTGATGAGCCCAGGATGAGGACTTCCGTCTTGTCTGAGTTCAGTTTAAGGTGGCTGTTCCTCATCCAGTCGGCGACGTCTCTCATCCCGTCGTGTAGGTTGGCTCTGGCGGTGGTGGGGTCGTTGGTGAGGGAGAGGATCAGCTGGGTGTCGTCGGCGTAGGAGATGATGTTGAGGTTGTGTTGGCGTGCGATGGCTGCGAGGGGGCTCATGTAGACGTTGAAGAGGGTTGGACTGAGTGAAGATCCTTGTGGAACGCCGCAGATGACTTCGGTGGCCTCGGATCTGAACGGGGGAGGCGGACTCTCTGGGTTCTTCCGGCGAGGAACGAGATGATCCATTCCAGTGCTTTCTCTCGGATTCCGATGTTGCTGAGGCGCTTCACTAGGGTGCGGTGGCAGACGGTGTCGAATGCCGCGGAGAGGTCCAAGAGGATGAGGGCTGCTGTTTCCCCGTTGTCGGTTAGGGTTCTGATGTCGTCGGTGGCTGCGATAAGGGCTAACTCTTTTCTTGTCAATGCCTGAGCCAGAGAAACCTTAGGCTCTGGGCTTCTGCTCGCTCAGGGCCCCGTCCTTGTAAGTATTCCAATGGTGCGTGTTGGCATCTATAAAGGTGCTTCTAAAGCTGTGTTGTGCAGGACACCGCCTGTGCTGCAGCTCTGCTTTTCCAGTCACCTTGTAAGCAGACGATGACACAGGCATGTCAGAAGTTTTAGCAGGGCTGTGGGACGAATTGCATCTAGACCCTCATTACTAGAGGCCCGGTAATTGGTGTGCTACTTCTCGCACATGATTAAATCTAACTACGCCATGTCAGAATTTATCAGGTGCGATAAGCCAGGCACAATCATGAGTTTGGTGAATAATATGCAGAATTTGGTATTTACCTCACTGAAATCCATACACTGGGGTAAATATTGGGCCTTTTACCACAGATAAATATAGGCAGGTTTGACCTGCTAATATTTATTACAAAACTCATAACTGCAATATGTGCTGTAATAGAAGTTACCGCACACACTGCTATTAATCGAGCAGCTCGTAATGAGAGCCTTAGGCCCTCATAACTAGTTAGGTGGAATAGGGTAGTATATGTACCACACTTACCCCTGGGTGATGTATTTACCATGTATGTTAAATCCCTCCTATTTTGAGTTTTTAATTTGACAATGAGGCATAATTTGCAGAATCGGGTTATAACACACTGAATTCAACTTGTTTGACGTTTTTTTCTAGGTCATTTCCCCCAATAAGTTTCAGCAGGTTTGAACTGTTGGAATTTATCAAGGGAAGCATTGAGACTGTAATATTTTTCAGCAACTCTCTTGATTGCACATTGATCGGAATGTAGGCCATAACTACATAGGTCTAGCATCTAGCGTCATCCAGTGGTGTTGCTGTCTTTAGCTGCCTCTTTATTAATAAACACGTGGATCAGCGTAATTTTGGCTCCACCCTTTTATGTTTGACCAGGCCACATATATATTTTCACATGGCCTCATATATTTGTGTGACTTAATATCATTAACGTGATGTGGTGCACTGAACAGCTATAGAAAGTGTATTTACGGTGTAATCTTGACATTTATACAAGTGTGCATACTAATGTTTTCCTTACAGTAAAATCGAATTGGAGTTCCGATATATCTGCATTTGTGTGGTTTGAATATTGTTGTCATTCGAATAGTACTCTGCATCTACATTGTAACTGTATATGTATCAATCATGCATTTATACGTGCACTGAAATGTTTGTCATGTTAACTTGACAAAAGGCCCTAAGCATTTGGATTTAATAATGTTTAACCTTCATCGAGAAGTTTGCTTGGGGTGCAATGTTTTTCTCTCCTCTGCAGGGGCAGTCGTGTGATCTCATGAATAGAGAAAGGCACATTGTGTATGAGAGATACTGAGGTTCGGGAGGAGTACTTTTGGCAAGGACGGGAACTCTCAATGAACTAAGGGAGGACTCCTGTCTTTGCGGAATTTGGAGATGGGAGGAATCCAAGGACGTACAGATGTGCAGACTATAGAAAAGGAGTTTCAGGTGTAGTTGCCAATTTTTACTGTGTGGAGGTGGAAAGTAATGAGACACATGATATGGGATTCTCAAATGTTCTTTTGTGGGTTTTAATAGGTGATCACACTTTAGCTTTAGTCAGATTTCTTTAACACACAGAGGGGTATAGACATCTGCCTATCCTGATGGCCCCTCACCAGGCTGATGGGCCTTCCTGAGCTAGAGTGGTGGGAGGAGTTGACACTGACACCTGAATAAGGCTGTGCCTGTCCTCACACTAAGAAGTCTCCACCCCTGTAGTGCATCTGGAGCCAGGGCAGGGAAAGGCAGGGTCTTGTGCACTAAAACAACTTTTCTTTGAAGTTTGCCTACTTCAAAGGCTGAAATGGGTATACGTACTGGACCTGTGACATCATATACTCAGACCATTTCATGGTTAAGGACATTCTGCCATGAAGAAGAGCTGGATTAGTGTCAGGAAGGACTACCACTTTGCTGTTTGCTTTGCTGTGTTGGCCTGCTGCTTCTGTCCTGGGAGTGAAAGGACTGGACTTTGCTTTCTACATCCTGCTTCCATTGTTCTCCAAGGGCTTGATTTGAGCTTGCCTCCTGTTAAGAAATCTCAGGGCTTCAACTACCAGTGCCTGGGCTCTGCTGCTGTGAGTCCTACTCTGCCAAGTAGTGCCAAATCCAGTTCCTGGCTCCTTGGAAGTGAATTCTGGTGATACAAGCGGAAAATCCACGCATTGACTCCAAGCGTCAGTTCGTAACCTGCGCATTATCGTAAAACTCGCAGCTTCGCTGCTGCCTGCAACGGTGCGTGGTCCCCACTTGACGCAATGACCACGGCTAACAACGCAGGCCCCAGCTTTTCGTTGCAGTGCCTCCAAAGAACCGCCGCTGTGTGAGTCTCGAGCACTGCATCAGTAAAAGGTCTGGAAGGCACCGCTATGACTCCGACGCAATGCCTGCTTCAGCGCTGTAGAATCGACCCAGCGCAACTTGGCTTTCGTTGCAGCATCGACACAGCACCTCTGGGCGCTGATTTCATCAACGACAAAGTACAACTGTAAGGAACCAAGGTATTGTGCCCGCAAATGACGTATCACTTCCCCTATGAAGATCTTATGCCGTGTCATTGCTATTATGACATCCAAGGTTGGTGACGCAGGCCTCCCTGTGACCTGCGCAGGCATCTGCCATTGGCTTCTGCATTCCTGACCCTCCTGGGTATACGTGCAGGTCTAGACGCTCTATGACCTCTGACACCAGGATAATGGCTCTGCTTCCTCGCTGTCATTTCATATCATGGTCTACTCTGCAGCTTTTATAGACTGTGGTCCTACTCTCTGGTACACATATGACTGGTGAGTGGAGATTGTGCTGCAGGGTGGAGGCAGAGCAACTAATCCAAATGGTATTAACTGGTTTGTCCTCATCCTGTGCCAACTGCTTCTTCTGGCTTAAGCTCCTGGTACTCCATCTTCTTCTCAGCTCCCATCACCTGCAGAACAATCCCAGGGTGGGAAGGTGCAGGATGTCAGGCTAGACAGGTGTGGCTGTTGCTATAGCTAACAGGCATGGAGAGGGTGGTGGTCGTTGGTAGGTTGGCCTGGTCGTGGACAGGATGTCTTGACTACCAGTCTGTCACCAAGCCTTATTTTCCTACTCTTTCTCTTCCCCCAGCAGTCGTGTATCCTTTGTGCAGTGTACTGTTAGGTGTATGTAAATGAGAACATGTCATTGTTTGACATAAAACTTGTCCACGAATCAACTTCTGCTCTGCTTGTGTTGCCACCCCATGTTGTGTTGTACCACAATGACTAGAGATCAAGTGGATGTAAGGTGGACTTACGCCTTCTGTGCTGAGTGAGGCCTGCCACAGCTTTGCACCTTGCTCTGCACATTTTTTTCCAGGTTGGTCGCTGTAGCCCCTTAAATTCTCTGTGTTTTGGAGTAGATGGCCAGTGTGTTTGTTTTTAGCCTGATGGCTTTCTGCAGCTTGGTACGTATGTAAGGCATGGTGGGCACTGTCAGGTGGCCGAAAATGCAGAGATCCACAGTCTTATCAACCAAGACCACCAGATCAGTTGTCTTTGCTGCTTAGAACTCTTCAATCAATCAATCAATCAGTGTTCTTGTAAAGCACGACTACTCACCCGTAACGGTCTCAAGGCGATGAGGGGGGGAATCTGCTGTTCAGTCGAAGAGCCAGGTCTTGAGCTCCTTGCTGAATTGAGGCAGAGATGGAGATTGCCTGAGATACAGAGGTAGTGAGTTCCAGGTCTTTGCAGTGAGGTCGGAGAAGGATCTTCTTCCAGCAGTGGCCCAGCGGATCCGTGGGATGGTGGCCAGGGCCTGATGGGTGGAGCGGAGATGTCTGGTGGGAGTGTAGAAGGAGAGGCGGGGGTTGAGGTATGCAGGTCCGGCGTTGTGCAGGGCTTTGTAGGCATGTGTGTGGAGTTTGTAGGTGATCCTTTTGTTGACTCTTTGTAATGATGGGGACATTCCATCGCTAATGGATGGCCAGAGGATGCACTTCACAGCGTTTATTCAGTAGTCACTCATAACAGAAAGAGGGCAATAGCACGAGTCCACTTAGGCACTCATTATGAGTGGCTGGTGAAATCCAATGGGTATGGTGACTCCTGGTGCTGCACAAATTGCACTTACGAGTAATGCGTACAGAAACACATGGGGTAATTGCCCAAAAAAAAAAATTTACGTTTAGTTACATGTTATTTCCAATTATTACGAAGAAACTCATATTCATGATATTTATCACACTTGATAAATAGTGAGCTCCATGGCTTCATTATTTAGCCCTTATGAGACTCATATGGTGATGGTTGGATTGAAAAGTCAACGCATGTCTTTGGCTGTATTGTGATCAGTGCCACACATGGAAAATTCTGGAACCAAGGGGTTTTCTTTTGTATTTAATGTAATACATCCCAAACAATTGTGTTCTTATACCAATATGTAAAATAGTTTCACTTTCACCACATAGAGTACTGCACCATGTCTGCCCTTTATTTAGGTGTCATTACACTGAATACGAACTGATTTGAATGGCCCTGTGTAATTATTAGATGTAATACAGTGTATAATTCACAATAAACAACAATACAGATGATACTAGCACATATAGGTACAATCTGCGGATGTTAACCTATGAATTAATCCCTCTGGACCCTTGCGTACATTATATTTGAGTTACATAATCCGGGGTGGGGAGGTGCAGGATGTCTGGCTACACAGGTGTGGAGAGGATGGTGGTCGTTGGTACGTTGGCCTGGTTGTGGACAGGATGTCTTGACTGCAAGTCTGTCACCAAGCCTTATTTTCCTACTCTTTCTCTTCCCCTGGCAGGTTGGTATCCTTTGTGCAGCCTACATCATCAGCTGGAGCCATATTGCCTACCTTACAAAAGGAATCCTACATCAAATAAACAAATAAACAGACACATGTCAGTACAACAGTTTCGGACCACAGGGACATTTCAATCCAGTGTTGCTTGAATTTCCTGGAATGTCACAAACAAATGTCAGTGATGTGCACTTTGCCCTACAATGAGGAGACACAGCTACATGCAGTTCATACACAATGAGGAATTAGCGAATGTGAAGTCAGGATAGCATGAATTTTGGACCCGACACAACATTGTGTTGGATCACATGATGGCACACATATTGCATTAGGACCAACACACGACAAGGAACAAGTCCAATGGAAACCACGTAACTTCCTTCTTATCGCTTTGCAAGCTGTCTTTTTAGTACCGGCTTTGTACACCCAAACTCTCTGACAGACATTCCCAGGACCAATACATGTCCACTTCGTATGTCTGAACAGCATCATATACCTGCTAATGTCACAACTGTGAAATGTCCAAATGAATATGCCACTGTGAAGGAATCTAAAACAGACCAACACCGAGAGCTAAGCAGCCACACAGATGGCACACATTGTCAACTCCTATTGAACACAGACCCAGACAACATTTACTGCTGAACAAAGCTACACTTACAAAACAAACACATTTCCCCAGATATTACCAGACCCATGAATTCCTAGTATTTTGCATTAACATCCTCCTCACAATGGTATACTACAAGTGACAAAGTATGCAAGGTGATCAGCTAACCTAGTATGGACATAAGGATGGAGTGTAGACAAATCCATCAATGCATTTGGGCCTGTCTGGGGTTATGACATGAGTGGCCCCAACATTTTGCAGGTTATTTAGGATGAATGCATGTGCTCATGCTAAATTTGAAGCCTCTAGAGTGCACCATGAAGCTGGTGTGATATGTGCACTTCTTAAATGTTTTTTGTTGATTTGTGATGGTCAGGTCTAGCAATGCAGTTGCAATAAATCTATGTTAAATGTCATTTCAGATACATCCAGGGCAAGCAGAGGAGAAGGGGCCAACGTTGGTGGGAACACAGCTGGTCACAGAGGTTCTGGATGTGAGACATCAGACATGGAGGGACCCAGTGACCAGGAGGGTGTGGGGAGTGCATCGGAGGACAGCAGCTCAAGCTCATCATCTTCTGAGTCATCCTCCGGTGGACACTCGAGAGGTTCCCTCACCGCCGAACTCGTAATCAGGCCCTAAGTGTAGAATAAGCAGCAAACCATGAGTTTGCTTTTGAAATTAAAAAGTTAATAGCCCTAGCCTACCTACCACACACAGAAGTAGTGGACCATGGCAACATATTCATAGAATCCCTTTGCTACCAAAAAAATGAACAAAAACTAAGCGTCCCCCTTGTGGACTAACTTTGAATACACTTAGGGTGGCAGACTGCACCATTCTGGGCACAGACTCCAACCGCAATTCCACATCCCATAGTAGAACATGTATAACAATTCAATAGCCCAACAATCTAAAACAAACAACACAGTTGAAGAATGGCACAATGCCTTCCAAGCTGCATTAGACTGAAGGCACCCTACCCTATACAAATTCCTAGAAATCCTCCAAAAATATCAAAGCTACCAACAACTTAGGACTGAACAATAAGTAAGCGAAATCAAACCTAAAATATCTAAGCAGACCAAAGAGATGTATGCAATGTTACAATTCAATGTACAACTCTTTGTAAATAACACATGACTACACTGCTTCAAAATAATAGTTAAAACAATACTCAAACCAAACTCAACATCTCACTAACAATAGAACTCAACACAAAACACATAGGGCCCGATTTCGATGTGGTGCGGAAAGCCGTCCGCCAGACTGTCGGAGGCTTTCGTCCCGACATCGAGGGTTTCCTTCTGACCGCCGTATTACGATGACGGTGGTCGGAGGGAAGGTTTCTGCTCCTCTTTCGACAGGCTCACAGAGCCCATCGGGCGAGGAGCAGAATTGTAATCCCATGAATGACGGCGGAGCCAGCCTCGGCTCCGCCGTCTGGATTACAATGTCACTTTCCCACAGCCTTTCCATGTCGGCCTTTCTGACATGGAAAGGCTGTCGGAAAGTGACTTTGGGGGCCACTAGCAGGACCCCCTCCCCAGTTGGCCCTCCGCTATGGGGCCTTGGGGGCACCTATGGTGCTTACCTGAACATCCCTGCACCGTGTGGCAGGCACCTCATGGTGCCTGCCACACGGTGCAGAGATGTTTCAAAACATCCATTTTACAATGGCAGCTTGTGCTGCTGGTCTTTTCCTCCGGCCGTACAAGCTGCCATTGTACAATTGATGTTTCCTAATTCTGCGGTCGGAAACGCCGACCTATGGTCGGGTGGTTCCTTTCCACAGCGGTGCCCGACATTGTAATGAGACCCTTACTGTACAACACAATTATTTTTTTTAATGCATTTTACAAATAATATCTATATTTATCAGTCTATAAAATCAATATAAATACACTAATATAGAACAAGATTGATAAATGAAATATTACAAGATTAAAATGATTACAAAATATTTCTCAAACCACGTTATACCAAAGTCATATTAAAGCACAATGAATTTAACATTCCACATGACATAGAAACAAAATCATACATTACATTTTACATTAAAAACAAATAAGTAAATATAACAACAGCAAAACTGCCCACTTAAAATATAAAAAGAAATTGAACATACAGTTTTGTAGCTGATGTCCACGATCCACCATGAATCTGCAAAAGAATAATCCACATATATTAGCAAAAATAAACTCCAAAAAATGCATAAATTAAAGGTAAAAAAATAAATCGACCAAAATACTCCATAACTATAAGATGCCATATAAAATGGGAAAAAGTGGCATAAAGAACCACTCCAGGAAATCTGAAAGATAAAAGAAATTAAAAAGGTACATACCCACCTTCACAAAATATACACCCCAAACACATTATAAACACTACAACATTAAATAGGAAACATTATCAACATAACTACAACCACTATTACAACTACTTATACTACACAAACAACAGTAAGGCCTACTGCATTACACTCTGTTTCACCAAAATGCTAACTAACACTAAACAAAACAAAAACTGGAAATAAACACACTCCACTACAATAAAACACCTACCCACAATCCCCGTACCCCAAAGACCCTAAAAAATTATTTACAATAAGTCCTACCTTAAAACTTGAGAGACTGCAGGGAACTGCGACTGAATGGAACAAAAACTGCGAAACAATAAAGTTAATAGAATACAAAATGCAGGTAGTGGGAAAAATGGGCACCTAATAAAGATAAAAAAAGACTATTTTTCTACCAAAATTAATGCAAATGTTACAATAAATGTTAAAAATTGTATATATATTTTTCAAAGAATTGTATAAAATACATAAAATATTGAGAAATGTTACAAACAATACCAATGTAAATGTATTATATACATTGAAAAGTTATATTAAAAAACACGCTATAAAACAATAGTAATAATTAATATATAAAAATATGTAAATAATGTTATAAAATGTTTCCATGCAATGTACTTCAGACATTTTTTTATATGTGAAGAAACAAGTATGTAGCGTGTAAAACGTTTTAAAAAACTTCTGTGACTTAAAACTGTAGAAATAAAACAACAGGGCAAAATATTTATATTTTGTGTAAAATTTAAATATACGTATACAAAAGAATTTTTTTGTAACATATTATTATGTTATAAGAAATGTATATGTATAATCTAAAAAGTTAAAATATGTATTGAACAGATATTAAACAGTGGGTTACTGAAATATATATATATAAAAAAATAAATTACCTACAAAACAAAAACCACACCACAGTCAATTGTAACTACTACCACAGTAAAACATGTTCCTTATCTAACACAAATACATACATAACTCAAATATAACACTAATCAAAAAAGTAACTTTAATATACATAAAACCCTACAATGCAATATAATTACTTAAAATAAAAAATATAGTTCACTACACCAACTGCAGCTTAAACCATCCTCAGATATGTATGGGACAGGAAAGGAGTTACATTTACTATTCTCACTCCAAACTAAACAATCTTAGGGAAGGTGTTAGTCATCAAAGGGGTCAGATTTACGATTCCACTTCAAACTAAGCCATCTTCGGGAATGTGTTGAACACTAAAGGGGTCAGATTTGCTGTTCCCAGTCCAAACTAAACCATCTAGGGGAAGATGTTGGAAACTAAAGGGGTCACATTTACTATCCTGACTCGAAAAATTTACAAAATGCTTAACACTATGAAATCACTATAATATATAAAAAATAAAAAAGAATGACTATAAAATAAATTTAAAACACTAAAACACAACTCCAAATATTTTTCCAATTTTTCACTAAAAACATAGACAACCTAAAAAAGGAATTCTTTAAAACTAATTAAAAAATAAGTATATATTTTAATACCTATGTACATACACTATACGTAATTGAATTATTAGTACTAAAACAAAATTTAAGTATACATTTGTTTAAAAATAAAAATGTATAAATACAAGTAATAAAATATTTCTTTATAGTCATATCAACATTTTTAAAAAAAATTATGAAATACATTAATTTAATTAAATACATTTAATTTAAAAACACAACTTTCTATAAAAACATCTATACAATATAACATTAACACATAAATATTAAAACCTATAAAATGCAACACTAAAATGTTAAAATGCAATTTTAAAATTAAATATAGATTACATTTAAAAAATCATATATTTTTTGTGTTCTCTCCAACCTTTTCACCTACAAACCTACCATCCCGCTACTAAAAATATTATATTACCGTAAATATTTGAATTATTATACTTGGATGATATTTTGTTCAAACATCCCTTGCATTCCCCAGCTGTTGCCCTTTCCCTCTTTGTAGGATCCCATATTCACCCTGCCGTCTGCACTCCTTGCTTTACAGTCTTAGGGGCCCATTACGATGGCGGGCGGAAGCACAACCGCCGTGCTGGCGGATGCAAAAACCACCAGTTACCGCCGGCACGCAGCAGTCCACACGCCCGCCCAATTATGATGCGAAAAGCAGGCCAAACACCGCCGGCAAGCCAGCAACACCGTCCGCCATCAAAGTGCGCCCGCACACGTAGCGGCGCAGCACAACTGACACACACCGTCCGACGAAACACGTCCCGCCCGGCGCATAAATTACGATGCCGCAAACAAACGGCTCCCACGGCAAAGAGACACCGCACGTGAAAGAGAGGCGGAAACACGGACGCAGAGCACGGACAACGAAGAAGCGGCACCCCGGGCATGAATCCAGCACTGCAGGCCCTTCCCATGCTTCTGCTGATGCACCACCAAGGACGCAACGTACCGCGGAGACGCAGGTAGGCACACACACAACAAGTGCACGCAAACAGCGCACACAGTGCAAGGGCGGAAAAAGCGGACAACCCCCACTAGCGCGTGCACACTACACATCCACCATTGCATCCACATATGACACACAGGCCAAATCCTAACATCGCAGAACACATGTGTACACACCACCTGGGACTAGGAACCAACCACCCCGTCACGGCCCCAAAGCGCCGATGACGCCGCCACACATGCGCACAACGCAGAGGCCAACCGCAGCGCCATGCATGCGTCGCACACAGACACAGGGACACAACCAAGCAGCACACACATCAGCCCCACCCCGAACGCACATGACACGTGACAGGCCAGCCACAGACATGTCCCCAACGCCCAATTCACGGACAACACCCAACGCCACACAACCGACGCACACATGTCAGTGAAGACACGCAACTGCAGGACACACCCCAGTGTAACAAACATGGCGTAGCACACAGCGGCGGCAACACCAACTAGGAGAAGCAGGGCCCCTTCGGGAAGAGGAACGCCAGTACCACACTGAAAAACCCATACCACCCTGCACATATGAACAAGACACATGAAACGGAACACCAAAGAGCCCGGGGACCGACAACAGGTGGCCCAAGAATAACATCCACACACAAGGCCCAACGCAGAGCGGAAAGGCAGCCTGCCGCCCACACAAGGGAGAGCAGACAGCACTGAATGACCTTCCATTCCAACACCGAAACCACAGCCCTACGACAGAAGCCGGTGAATACAGCCATTGTCCAAGAATAGACCAACACAGGCATGCCGAGGAGACCGACCACAGGGCAGATAGCGCATATCACAGAAGCACACAACGGACGGGGAAGAAAGAAGAAAACACTCCCCCATGTCGGCCACATGCAAGTTAATTGGAAGGAGTCACACAGCACTGACCTTGAACTGTCTGAGAAGCATGTGGGAAGAGGGCCCGTGTCCTCCAAACAAGCCAACAGAACACAAGTCCTGTCTCCCCACGACTACACAGAGCTCACAGCAACCCCGGAGCGTGCACATTGCAGACTGCACACACAGCCGGAGCACGCCACCTCTACGAACCGCTGCGAAATGGCAACCGCAACACACCTACCCAACTACGCCGAACAGCTCAAGCTGTACCAAACCAACACGATACATACATTGGGATGCGATCTCCTGTCCCTGCTGAACGTAAGTTACCGACTGACTTACCGCATCACATTGTTCAGCTGCGTCATGCCCGTCTTCTACTGTCGGAGGTGTCCCTACCAGCATCCCGTCGAGATATGCCTCTCCAACCCGGCATGTCTGAAGGCGGACCTGCTACCACTACTCCTCCCTCTGGACGCACACGACAGGGCCTGCTCTGCCTATGGGGGCATGGCGTATGTGGCCAACATTGCACGCGCACTGAAATGGAACCACTGTGCCTCCACACGACGGATCATCGAGAACAGCTACATCGAATGTCACCCAGCATGCCCCATCATGGTCCTCCAAGGGACAACCTACGAACAACACCTTGACAGCCACCATCCGCTTCATTGGCTGGCAAACATGTACACCACCAATGACATGGAAGCCCTGCTGGACGGCATCGCATACCTGACAACCTGTAAATACGTCGGACCACAACGCAGGTTCCCCGAGTGACCTATGAAGTCCAACCCCGCACCCATGCTCAGCTTCCGCACGGATCTGGCCAGTCACCACCACAACAGCCATACCAAACGACCGGCAACTGTAACCACACCATCAACGACATCGCCATGACATCGGATATGACCGGGACATGCACACTGTTCCCCATCACATCCAGGAACACCGCATGCATCGTGGGAGGCAGTGGCATGGGCTCTGTGCATCGCACCCACATGGACGGAACTGCACGAACAACCAGGACACGACATGGATCCAGCGCACATGGACACACACACCGCTCAGTGGACATGAATAGGTCGCCTGGAGTCTGTGGGTGCTGCACCCTCCCACCCCCGCCCCGGGAATCCCATACCAGGACCTTTGCATGGACGACAAGTGCATACAACAACAACACGACCCCAGTGACTGTGACATGTCCAGTAACCACCACAGTGCAACAACAAGTGGCACGCCGCTGCATGCACGCAAGCACATGCCCTGATGTCATCTCACATGCACGCGTGCATGAGGAACAACCGCAGCAAACCTGTCACATGGAACTGAGATGGACTGTGCCCATGATGCCGAGCGGTCTGGTAGGCTACATGTATACCGTCTGTGTCAAAGTCCGCAGCTCCGCAGCTATACGTAAATGTACATTAGCACAGCCTTGGCCAAGCAGATGTAACCCCACACCCTATCCCATTTGTAATCATGCTCAGTATATCCTCAACATGTATTCCGCTGCCAGTAGTGTCCACTATACTGCATCACAGAGGACAGAAGACTCAATATAATGTTTGAAACCAAAACTGTCTCCGCTGACTCATTTCACAAGTACGAATGAGAGAGGATGAGAGTATGTGAAGTACACGGCAGTCGTGACATGACCATGTAGTCCACTGGTATTGGATGTCAACGCAAATGAGTAGCACTACTGTGGAAGACACACATGTGTCGTGTGAAGTCGTATGGACGCAGTGCTCAGGTGGGTGGGTGCGACGGGTAGATGCGCACATGCCAAGTTGGAGCACGCCGTGTTGGGAGGGGTCATGAACAGTACACCACCGCTTCCCTGGGCATTGTGAGAGGACACCTGTCGGGGGGAGTGAACACGTGTGTGCACAGCAGCCGGGCACACGTACAAAGCGGTACCAGGCGCACCTCAGCCCACCCTCTGTGGACAAGCTGGATCCTGTTGTGCGCCCGCCATGCCCCTTGACAAGGCACACACAGCCCCAGTCGACCAGGTGTAACCCCAACATAGTCAATCCGCACAGGCGATACAGGGCACGGGATGGCAGTGGAGCATGTTGTGTGAGAGGTCTCCTCGCGCTCCTCCTGGTCATATCACGCAGGCAATAGAACCTCAACGTCTAGCATGGCACAAGTCACATGGAAGTGTAGGGGGACGCACCACAGCACGAGCAGCACTGACGTCACGGGAGGTGGCTCGCACCATCCCATCCATTGCCCATCATACCAACCACGACACATGCCATTGCGACTAAGTGCAAGCGCGTGCGCCACCACCCCCGAGCCCTCCCCAGAGAGGCCAAAGAGTGAATGTGTGGGCCAACAGCCACAGACGGACGCGGCCTGGCCGCAAGGGCAGCCACAGCCACTGGGTGTCGCAGGTGGCGGATCCGGAAGGCGAAGACTGTGATGCATAGTCCATGCAGGCCAGGTCTCCATTTGGGGCACCACGCAGGTGGACGGCGTCCCGCCACACATCATACCCTGAGACAGCCCACTCGTGCAACTGGACCCACACATACACTCCTTGCCCTCTCTGGTGCGAGCTTGGGGCTGCCTGTGCAAGCGCTAGCCTCGCAGGTGAGCATGCATATTGGGGGGCGAGGGGAGGACATGAGGGCTGGGGCGAAGATGACTGTATCACTGTCAGTTAGTACAAGGGATGACCCAGATGTGGAAAGGAAGAGACGTGTCCCGTGTGTACTGCAACTAGTCGCCAATCCAACTACCCCCATGTCCGGAATGTAAGCCCGCACCTAGGCCCGCCCATCCGCCACATCGAACATACCACCAGCACGACAACCTTCCCATTCGAAACACTGACTGGGGGTGGCGACCAGTGAACAATCATGTGTAGCCTACCCACGCGTACATGTGGGCCCTCCATGATCCATGTCACCTGCGGCAAAGACATGACATGCGCAATGAGGGAAGTGAGGAGAGCTGTCCGCCCCACGCGCAGAAGGTGCATCAGCTCCACAGACCCAGCAGCGAGTCCAGCAGGGGTCACATGTGCAGGGGCAGCTGTGCCTGGTGTGAAGGCACATGCATATAGACAGCACATCGACCAATGTGTAGTCTGCCCACATCCACAGTCCATCATCATGCGGACATAGGAATCGAACACAGGGCAACACATCTTAGTTGGTGCACCCACCGTGACCAACAATGCGCAATCATCGACGTACCCGCCCTGTGCATGGCCCCCACCCAACGGAGGCACATCCAGTGCCACCATCCCACACACACAAGCCTTCCACGGAACATGCTGTGTCCAATGGTCAGTACAGAGTCAGCGCCCATCTGGTGGATCCTGAACAGGAGACACATGCACACACATGCCAGCTCCCACTATGTACGTCTGCCACCTGGCACGTGCAATGTAACCTCTCACCTGTGACTGCAAGCACACAGCCGTCTTGGCATGGGGCTGTCAATGTGGACACCAGTCAATGTTTCGGGAGCTGTGATCCGTACAGTGCTGTACATAGGGTGCAGTGCTGACACCTACTACTGTCTCATATCCCCTCGTGCCACAGGTCCCACTTGTATTGGCCGCTCAGCCCGTGCCCACATCGTCGTCGTCGTGTGCCATACTCATCCAGCCTCGGAAGCAGTTCCATGCTCAGCAGACACTCATGTTGCCGTGGCGTTGCCGCTTGACGAATATGCAGTCAGTCCCCATCAGCACGCCCCGCAAGTCATTGGGGCCTAGATCCCCATGTGCATGCACATGGCAGTGGTATGTCTCACTTGCCATTGCCATTGTTGGGAGACCTGTGTAAGTGTATTGTGGCCGTGCCGTCCCAGCTTGACAGCTGGGCTGTGGCTCATGTGCTTGCTCAGTCATGTCAGTGATGTGTATGCGAAATTGCTATGTGCCGTGTTGCTTTGACATGTGTCCTCTGCCATTTAACCCAGGCGGAGACCGAACATTGACCGCCCATACCAATTGCTGGCGGACATGGACGATACAGAGGTAATCAGGAAGTTTCGGCTGGACAGGCCAACTCTGCATCGACTGTGTGCCATGTTAGAGCCCCATCTCCGTCCCCGCAGGGTGTATCCGACTGCTGTCACCCCCACGGCTAAGGTGATGGCCGCCATGCATTTCTTCGCCACTGGGTCATTCCAGCACACAGTGGGCAGTGGAGGAGGGATGTCCCAGCCCATGTTCAGCAAGGTGCTGAGGGATGTACTGGCAGCCATGATGCTGTACCGGAACAGGTACATCAGATTCCCCAGGGCTCGTGAATTGGCGGCAGTGAAGGGTGCATTCTATGCCCTTGGCAGAATCCCACACGTCGTGGGAGCCATTGACTGCACTCATGTTGGCCTTGTTCCACCACAGGCCACTGAGCACCTGTACCGCAACAGGAAGCACACGCACTCCCTGAATGTGCAAGTGGTGTGCCTTGCGGACATGGTGATCACCCACGTGTGTGCAAAGTTTCCAGGCTCGGCCCATGACGCACACATAATGCGCAACAGCATCTTGCCACGACTGATGGCCAATCTGCAACAGGATCGTGCCTGTATTGTCGGTGAGTATGTGGAGTGGTGTAGCGTGCTGGTTGTGCGATGCTGTCCCCTGTCCAGTTGGAATAGCTACGGTTCTCTGTGTCCCTCACACCCAGGTGACTCTGCGTATCCGAATGGGGCATGGCTGCTCAGTCCATTGAGGAATCCTCGCACCCCAGCAGACGATCGATACAATGAGGCACATGGGAGGACCAGACGTGTGGTCGAGCGTACCTTTGGCCTCCTCAAGTCCAGGTTCAGGTGCCTGGACCGCACCGAGGGTGCACTGGCGTACTCCCCACAGAAGGTGTGCCAGATAGTGGTGGCGTGCTGCATGCTGCACAATCTGGCCATTCGGAAGCAGATCCCCCTCATTGTGGATGACGGAGATCAACCAGGGCCCCAGCCCGCAGACCAGGACAGCTCGAGTGAGGTGGACAGCGGAGAGGAGGAAGCTGGGAATGTGCGCCAGCAGCTCATCGCCCGCTACTTCACTTGACGGTGAGTGTCCATGTACGACGGATGATGTGTCTGTATCTGTGCAGGTGTGTGTGTGCTGTGTCAGGGTGGCCGTATGTTCACTGCGTGCAGTGTGTCAACGCTCCATGGCCAGGGTAGTATGCCACTGTTGGTGACTGTGGCATTGTGCCCTATTGCTCCGTGCGATGTGTGTACATTGCTTGTAGTTGTTGACATGTACTGTGTGATGGGTGTGTGACACACTCATTGAATGTGCTCCTGTTCTGTCTCCCACCCCTAGGTCCCTACAGGCCCTCCGGATTCCATTGCCATGCCACGCATCAGGTGCCCTTCCGCCCAAGGTGGCCGTTGTATTCCGTACAAATAAAACACAGGGCACAAACAGCAGTTAGTGAAAAAGGTGCATTTATTACAAACTGTGACATGTGATTGTGTGTAAGGTGATGACAAAAGTGGTGCGTGCAGTGACAATGAGCTGTCGGTCATGGCTGCGTGATGATCAGGGTGTACCCACTGGTTCTATGTCCATAGTCCAACACACACATGCCATCCAGCTGGCTGTGTGGAGTGGGATCGTAGAGCAAGTCAATGCAGTGGCTGGTCAAGGAAGGCTGGCGGAAGGCTGGCTGGCTGCCTCACTTGCGACTGGAGCGTGCGAAGTCCTCCCGGGAGATCTGTTTCCTCTTCGGACGGCCCCTTCCACGTTTGGGAGGGGGTGTGTGGTGGCGACCTGCTGGTGGTGGGTGAGGTGTGCTCACTGGCTGTGGACGCAGGGGAAGTGGACACTGCTGGCCGACCCTGCGCCCTAGCAGGTGGTGGCGGAGGTGGTGTTGCTGGCCTTGCCTGTGACCCCACCGCCACCACCAGCTGGCCCATGAGGTCCACGAGTTGGTCCATACGGGACACGAATTGGCCCATATGGGCGTCCATGGACCTCAGCACCCCCAGCACCTCCCGCGTGTCAGTAGCAGACCTGGCCCATTGTCCTTGGGCCTCTTCATAGGCCCCAAGGACTCTGGCCATTTGAGGCAGGGCATGGCTCCCAGGGGAGGCTGGCGTTTCCCTGACCCTGCTCCTCCTACCAGTCCTGCTGCCACCGGCCTGCCCACTAGCCACATTGCACACCACGGTCCTCGCTGTGGCTCCCAGGGTGGATCCAGTCGGCCAGGCCACCACCTGCGCTGGGGCTGGTGCCAGCGAAGACGTGGTGGTGGTGGAGGCGGTGGTGGTCGGTGCGGCGATGGTGGCGGTTGCGGCAGTGGTAGTGGCCGCAATGACCGTGGGTGTGGCCGCAATGACCGTGGGTGTGGCCGCAACGACAGTGGCAGCAGGGGACTGGGACTGTTCAGCATCCCTGGATGATGGGTTGGTGGGTAGGAGGGGTCCTGGGGAGCGGCTGGGCCCTGCCACGCCAGATGGGCCAGCTTGGTGGTCCGTGTCCGAAGAGGTGGACAGATCCTCCAGATCCGTGTGTCCTCGTTGGGGGCTTGTAGGCTGGCTGTGCTGGCTGCTGTCTCCATCCCCAGCATCCAGCAGTTCGTCACCTGTGGAGAAAATGAGATTTGTTATTGTGTTGCACCTGGCGAAGTATGTATTAGTCGTCTGACATTGGCAGTTCGTGCAATCTCGTACATGGGTTTCCCGGAGGCGAGTGTGTGGCTGTGGCATCTGTAGTTGTGTGTGCTAGGCAATGGGACTGTGTGCTGTGCACATGTGGCATGGGACGGATTGGCCATGACGATGGGTGTGTTGCTTTGCCCCTACTCATTGTGACTCTGGTGTATGCGGGCTCCTGGCCCATCCTGGGTCTGGTTTGTACTTTGCTTTTGGAGTTCATATGGAACGCTTAGGAACGCATATGGCAACATGGGGGCCATGCCCCAGATTCGCATTTGGGATAGAATATGCTTTTGGGGTTCAAATGGAACGCTTAGGAACGCATATGGCAACATGGGGGCCATGCCCCAGATTCGCATTTGGGAGGGGATATGCTTTTGGGGTACATGCTGTGAGCCATGGGTGCCGAACGTGACATGTGTTGTGGCAGCATGACAGTGCATGGTCTGAGGTGTGTGCATGCCTGACATGCCCTGCATATTTGCTGTCTGTTGTGGTTACTGGACATGGCATTGGACGCATCGTTATGAGTGAGTGATAGTTGTGTGCCAGCCAACGTATTGCAGTTGTCCCATCTCCTTGGTGTGCGTGCTGCCCTGTGCCATGTGCATCACTGCAGTGCTCGGGGGGGTGTGGCCCATGTTGTGTGTTGTTGCTCACAGTGTGTCGTGCGCTTAATTGACTTCTGGCACATGGTTGGTCATGGGCATGTGTCTTAGCGTGACTGCTGTATGTGTGGCAGCTGTGCGGATGACATGCCTTTCATGTGACTGGGGCTGACGGATGGGATGGATGGTATGTTGTATGTGCATGGTGTGTCTGTGAGTTTGATGGGTTCAGTGGTGTTCGTGTGCATTTCTGTTGTTCCGCTCTGTTGCGTCTAGTGTTGTTTGTCTTACATAGGCGTAGTTGTGGGGTGTGGGGTTGACAGGCAGTGGGGGCTACATGGACAGGACTTCAATGGTGTTTCGGTTGTGTGTGATGAGTTGCACAGTGGCTGCCGTGTGGGACTATATTCAGTGTGGCTTGTGCATGCAGACGTGGCTCCTTGGGTGTTGCTATGTCTGTGATGGGTCATGTGGGGTGTGAGTCTGCTGTTCATGTCCGTGTGCACATTGTTCACTTGTTCGTGACGGTGGGCGGTGCTGCGTGTTCGTGTGCTACGTGACATGTCCCATGTGTTGGTGGTGTTATGGTCCTCATGCCTCCAGTAATCCAGCCCTGTCCAGTTTCCCACCTGCAAGTTGTTCGTGCGTGCACTGTACTGGATGCCACATGGCTCTAAGCGGGGGTGCTCCATGTTGCAGGTCTGTGGGGGTGGGGGGGTGTAGTGGGTCGTGGGGGTGGCTGTACACCCACTGACACCGATTGCTGTGGACCGTGATGTCTGCCTTTCGGCTGTCGTTGTGCACTGCGGTGGCTGACACGTGGCTGTGGGGTGTGGGGGATGTTCCTCCTTGCTGTGCTGTGGGACTGGGGCCTGGTGTGTGTTGTACTTGGGCTGTCCACCGTCCCACCCACTGCACTTTGTGTTCCTGCCACTTACCTGTTACTTGTCGGTTAGTGCAGCTGTGGCGGACACATGGGTGTGGTGGGTGCTCGTTGTGGCGCTTCTGGCATATTTGGGGACCTGTTGGTGGTTACGTGGCTGGCTTAGTGTACACATGTCCCCACGCATCTTACAGTTGTTCGGTTTGGGCTGTGTGTGGCAGTGTCTGTTGCATGTGCGTGTGATGTGTTGTGTATTGTGTGCTGGACATGGGGGTGTTTGTCCCTGGGAGCTGTGGCATGGTGGTTGCGCATGTGAGTACATAGCGGTGTGCTAGTATACATTAGTTTGTACTTACCAGCCTCCACTCCCCCTGCTAATCCGGCGAGGATCTCCGGATGTATTACGACTCGCACCTTCTCCTCCCACGCTTTGAAGGTCTTAAAGAGCGCGGGATTCCCTCCGCCAGTGACGGCAGCCAGCTCTCTGTTTTTGCCCTCCTTCTTCTTGACCAGGCTCTTTACGTCATTCCAACGTTTGTTTATCTCGACTCTGTTCCTGGGCAGGGTCCCGACTGCATTGACCTGGTCTACGATCCGGTTCCACATTCTGTTTCTGGTGGCTAGTGGTGTGTGCTGGACCATGTTCCCATAGATTTGTGGGTACACCTTGATGATCTCGTCGACCATGACCGTCAGCTCCATGGGCGTGAACTTGGGCATCCTTTGTGGTGCCATGGTGTTTGTGGTGCTGGTGCGGTGTGTGTTGTGTAATGTGCAGGGGTTTGTGGTGCCGGTGTTTGGTGGTGGTGGTGGTGGTTGTGATGTGTGCGTTTCTGTGGTGTGCTGCTGTCCTTGCTGTGTCACTGTGTCCTCTCCTCTCCTCTCTGGTTTGCAATGTAGCAAGGGGTTGTGGTCTGTGGGAGTGCTGCTTTTGTACTCACCTATGTGGGTGTGTCCTCATGGTCTGTTGTTTTCAGGTGTGTTGTGTCTGGGGTTCTGGCCTTTGTATTTTTTGTTTGTCCGGGGGGTGTTTTCGGGATGTGTACTGTGCTTGTGTATTTGTGTGTGCCTTGCTGTGTGGACTTGTTGGCCATGTTGTGTGCTATTGGTTTTGTGTGCGGATGGTTTCTGTGCAGGTACGTGGGCGCCATGGCTTCTGCCGTGTCGATTCTCATCGGCGTTGTTTGCGCTGGCGGGCGGTATATTTGTTGTTTTTCCGCGCTCATGGCGGTGCGATCGTAATTTCACGTGCGGTGTGTCGGCCGTGTGGGCGGGCGGTTTTGTGTTGTCGTGCGTGTTTCCGTCCGTGGCGGGCGGTTTGACTCCGACTCGGACGATGGCGGGCGGTATTTTGTGTGATTTTTCCGCCGATGGCGGTTTTCGGTTTGTGTACTCATAATGGCGTGGTCGGTGTTCAGGCGGTGTGTGCGGGCGGATTTTTGCCGCTTCCATGCCTGGCGGATTTTTTTACGCCGGGTATCGTAATGGGCCCCTTAATTCTTAAGTCTGCCATTCTATTCCTGTACCCCAACTACTCCTCTGTCTCCTCCTTCCAACCTGAATTTCTCTCTCCGCCATGCCACTCATGCTGTCTGCAGTTCAGTCCCTTTCCCAGTATATCACTCTCTCTCCTGCTCAGTCGCTCACTCCCATTCTGCACTCATTCATTGTTCATTCACTCTCTATCAGACTCTTCCTGCCTGCACTCTCCCGCCCCTTCTTCAAAATCTGTCCATCTCCATATTTCTGCTCCTCATTTTAGCAAGTATTCCACTGTCTTCCTGCTCCTCCTATCATTTTCTTTTTGCTTGTATTCCCTCTGCATCTTCTTACTCTTTCCTCTTTAGTATCATGATAATCATCAGCATGTAGTCTCTCAGACTAGTGGTGGCATCTTTAAAACCCTTTCAAAAGGCAAGGGTCTGTGCACCTTCCGTAGATCTGCAGTGAGAGACTTCCACGGTACATGGCAATGATTAGGTACCCTAACCTGTGACCTTTTTCATTTGTCTACTATCCCTGCTGCTACCAATACTTCAAAATATGCATGGAGTGGAGTTTGCTACTGCCCAGAGGGGTGTCTCTTCTCTCGCCTCATGGTATTGCTGTTTGGTGTATCACTCCTCCTGTAGAGTGGTTGCAGTAATGTATAAAGGGCTATTTTGTATCTCAAAGGGACACTGAAACATCACAAATTAAACGCCTCTTTACCGCGTAGATGCATTGTGTACAAAAAACAGTCCTTTTTTTTGTTTTTTCTTTACTGCAGCAGGCTTTTTTTAAAAATGTTTTTGACAAGTCACGAAATACAAGCAAGACCTATTGGCTTTGCTACTGCTCGCTTGTGCATTAAAATTCTCCCATCTTTAAAGTGGCCATTTTCATGAGATCTTTGGCGTCCTGCTGGCCTTCCTTTAAGCGAGTCTGTTTAGCATCACTGCAGCATTATCTATGCTGGGCGGAGCTAAAGATGGGGACATGTGAATTATGTGAAGAATGCCCTCTGGAGAGAGGGTGCACCGTGCCCCCTGCATGCGTGCCAAGCCAGTTACTGAGCTGGAGTCTGGCTGCCAGCTCCTGGACTAAGTGGATGCACGTCACAGAAACAGGGCATCTGATGGCAGATTAGGCCTGCCAGCCCATTCCATCTGCACACGTCTCTCCTCTTGACACGTACACCACAATTACTGTATAATGTTTATTTAATATTACGTCGAAGACCTTTGCCACTTCAGTTGCTAACAAGTGCGGGCGACAGAGCTTTCACTGCCAGTTCTGGTGCAAGGATTGTTTGGGGCTCTGGCATAGCCAAAACTCGAGCAGTTCGGGTGCCCCCTTTTTCCATACTAACACGGCACATATCTATTGCAATATGGTTCCCCCCTTGTGGCCATTTGAGGTGGCCCTCAAAGACACCTGCCTCACTGGCCTTGGTCATTGGCGACCGCGTTGCCTATTCATATGCTAGCCTCCATAGGTTAGAAATTGTGTGGTGGAAAGAGCTTTGTCGGTAGTATTTTGAACTTACCTTATATTGTGCATTACAGTGCAGAGCCTGGGTAGAAGTGAAGTAGTGAAAGAAGCTTCTAAGGGTATTTAACTTATCATGTCCCCAAGGATAGAGGCCATGAAATGGAGAGCGGTCCAGTAGAGTCTTTACTATGGTATTTAACATTTTGCAAGGCTTTTTAATTCATATGCATTAATCATATGCACTCTTTTCTTTTGGTGGTACCATAGGCAATTGCCAGTATTACCTTGCCTGATAGTAGCAACAGTGTTAAAAGGATTGATGGCTATGGTGCATTGCTTATTGTACTGCATTGCAACATTTATATAGTGCTTACTGTTTGTATGTGTGGAGCTGGAACACTTGCCTACATAGGTAGTGTAGCGTCCTCCCCAGCCCTGGTACATGCAAATGATCACACCACATACAGAGCTTAGTATTACATGTCTTTATTCCTCAGCATGTAACCATTAACTGAACATTCTACATCATGAATTCTATTACCCACGCCCGAGCACTTATGTCACTGTTCTAAGGAGTCCACCAGGAACCAAAAAATCCCTAACTCACAAGATACTACATCTTCCCTTTTGTTAAATAAAAAGTAAAAATAATACATATGTACATCACAACTCTTCAATAAGTCATTTTGGTGCTCGAATCAATCACCCAGATCTGGCCATGTGAGGTTGCGGGGATATGTAAATGTGAATGCCAGCATTTGTAAAGCGCACAGCTACTTCTGGAGAGGTGTCCCGGCGCTGGGGGCCGTCGGGAAGATTAAGCAAGCTATTGCCCAGAGTCACATGGTGCTGGGCTAACCTGCCACCGGAGCCGGGGATCGAACCGTGAACCCTGTGGTCTGGAGTCAGACACCCCGGCCGCTGCGCCACACCTCTTCCAGGAAGTGTCCATGGCTGGCACTTGTGACAGAGACACTTGTACAGTCATTGGACTTTCCGGATTCTCAGGTGTATAAGTCTCACTTCTGACATCTGGAGCTGGCGAAGGTCAAGGCAGGTGCTTGAAATGTGAAGAAGCTTACTAAATGGACTTCCCAGTATGGTAAGCAGTCACCATGTGTCCTTTATTAGTCACAACCCTCAGTGGGGCAGCATCAAAAGGAGCATCAGACTTGTGTTTTCATTTCTGCTTGATGATAACTTGGTCTCCTCTTTTGAACACAGTGCTTTGGGCACAGTGGTGTCTATCCGCATAGGTCTTCATTTTGCATTCGTGAGATAAGTCAGTAGTGCGAAGTTTAGCAATGTCAATAGGTCGCTCATGTGTCTATTGCGGCAATGTTGGTCCTATGGCTCTCCCAAACATTAAGGTGGCAGGGCTTTCACCTATGGTAGAATGGGAAATTGACCTGTACGCATGAAGCGTAGACTGAGGACTGATATGAGTTACAGCTTTTCCAGTGCAGCACGCTGAACGGTCTTCTTGGGGGTGCTCATAAATCTCTCGACCACACCAATCGCCTGTGGCCAAAGAGGTGTACTTTTCTGATGCTGGACATTTAGATGAGTGAGATAATCTTTAAATTCTCGACTGCTGGAAGGCAGGCCATTGTCAGATTTCAAAATCGAAGGAACACCCCATGTTGCAAAAATACTTTCTAATCTCTCAGTGACTCTGTCATGAGTAGTTGACGACAGATCTTCCACAAGGGGAAAATGAGAATATTCATCAACAATTACTAGTAGACAAGTAGTTGCACAAATGACATGCCTTTCACTCTTTTTCAACTCTTTCATCAAGTCAAGGGAACCACACTCAGTCCCATAGAGCTCGTTTAGTAGCAACAAGTCCACGAAGTCCCTCATGAGCGAGTTCAATAAATTGTTGTCTCAGACTCTCTGGTGTGACAATTTGCGATCCTTGTAAGATGATGCCTTCTGGGGTAACTGAAAGTTCTTTCTGCACATTTTTGAATTTCTGGTATTCAAGGTCATCATGAAAAGATTATGTTTGTGCCACGATTCATGTGTGATAATGTCTTTGAGTATCAGCAAATCTCGATCAGTGCTCATGGCAGCAATGAATTGCTCCACTGATTCGGCAGCTTGGGCACTGAATTTCACAATTAATTTAACTTAAGCATCAGCCGCTTTAGAAGTAGTGCCATGACACTGTATTGGCATGTGTGAGTAGTCAGCAGGGTTTTGATATTTTCCTGGATGATGCACAATCATATAATCATACTCCTGCAATCGCAACCCCCACATCTCAATGCAAGGGGGCATTTTGGCTTTAGGATTGCCAAAAATGGTGAGCAATGCTTGGTGATCGGCAACAACTGTGAAATGCTTTCCATACAGGATCACGTGAAAATGCTCACAAGCCCACACTACAGCAATGCTTTTTTTCAGATTGTGAATAGGCACGTTCCGTCAATGACAAACTTCGGCTAGCATAAGCCACAATGTGCCTTGGAGCATTGGGATGTCCAGCGCGCTGTGCAGGGATGGCACCAAACTCCACTGGGCTTCCATCAAAAACAACCTCTGTCTGTAATTTTGGATCAAAGCCTGCCATTTCAGTGGCGTTCTCAATTGCATGCTTGATTTTCTTGAAGTTTTGCTCGCATTCACTTGACCAACAAAATGGCACATTTCATTTAGTTAAGTCTCTCAATGGGATATTTACAGTGGCCAAGTCACATATATACATTGAACAGGACCAGGCATTTCAACAAAGGATCGAAGCATAGCTACATCTTGTGAGGGAGAAGTGGAGGACAAGGTTTGTACTTTAGTTGGAGACCTGCATGAGCAATTATACAACACACTTGTGTGGCCCCAAAAACTAGTATGTCATCACTATAATTGAAAGCATTTGTGACTGGCTGTATTATGCAATGAATGATATTCTGAAAAAGTTCTGCAGCTGATGAAACTCCAAACCTAGCCTTTTATATCTAGATAAACCAACATAATTCCAAAAGGTAGTAACGTACCTGTAATTTTCTTCCAGTTGGAGCTGGTGATACCCTTTTTTCAAATCAAGGTGGGAAAAGACTTTAGCTCCCTTCAACTGCGTAATCATGTCAGCAATGTGTGGACCTGGATGTCGCTATCTTTCAATCGCCTTGTTAGCTTGGCACATATCAACGCTGATGCACACAGTTCCTCCCCTAACCTTTTTTGGCACTATCACTATTGATGATACCCATGATGTCGGATCAGTGGATCGCTCAATGATGCTGTCCTTTAAGAGCGTCTCAAGTTCTTTCTCAACAGTCTCTTGTAAATGAAATGCAATTTGACAATGTCGTTGAGCAATAGGACAAACGTCCTCATTTATGCGAAGTTGCACTTTCATAGTCTTAAGTCTTTCTAGTCCATGAAACAAGAATGGAAACAGATTCACTATCTCATGATAGGCATTGACATTGTAGTTTACAAAAATCATTCCCATATCAGCAGCAGTACTGAAACTGAGTAAACATGCATTCAATGAAGTGCCTGGCAAGACATGAATTGGTGCTTGTACTTTTGTCTTTTTACGCTTCACAGTCGCTATAAATAAACCTTGACTTTGCAGTGGCGTTGAAGCAGCCCACATACACTTTGGTTTTCGAATTGGCCCAGGCACTGGAGACAGTTCATTCTGCTTTCCCTCTGGCATAATGTTTATCAATGCGCCTATGATAAAAGGTATGGGGTGCCCATTCACTTTCAGTGTGATCTTGGGATAGTGTCCAAATAAACTTGCACTTTCACTTGTCAACCTAGCTTCGAACGACGTTCTATCTTCCAATAAACTAATCCTACATGCCCACATTGTACAGCAGTCAACATCAACTTTGCTCACACATCTTCCTCACTGTTGCTTGAAAATGATGGTGACAAACTTTTATTTGAGGAATTTGACGACAATCGATGTTGTTCAGTTACTACTTGCCTCAACTGGTATGGTCGCTAGGCCTTGTGGGCGAGCGTAGAGCGACGCGTCTGGAACATTCTAGCTTCCATTTTGTTTTCTCGACATGACGCACTTGATCTTTCCTCCATTTTGTTTTCTCGACGTGATGCACTTGATCTTTCCTCGCTTTGCAAACCGTTACAAAATGGGTTTTCTTTCTCGCAGCCTTTGCATATCTGTCCAAGGGCGATACATTTACCTTCATGTGGAAAGGAAAATCCACATCAAAAACACAACTTCTTTTTCTTTGAAGACATTACTTTATGGCCTTCTACCTTGTATTTTGACTTACTTTTCACACTCGGCACTGATCCATGTTGGGCAGTTCAGGCCTCCATGTTAGCTGCTTGTCTCTCAGCTCTTTCTTCCGCTCTGGCAGCCATGAGTACTTGCTCCAAGCTGAGTGTATCTTTCAGCATTCGTTGTCTGAAGGAATCGGAGAGACAAACATCTATTACTATGAGACACATGTCCTCTTCAACATTGAACTTGTTGAACTTGCAATGTTTAATGAGCGAATCAAGTCTTTCTACAAATTCATCCATCGTTTCACCAGCTCTATGCCTTTCTTATTCATAGTAGACATTCGTCATTGGATTGAACGTTGTGTTTAACACCTCTTTGATTTGACAATAAGTCACTTCATCACCTTGTGGTATTTTCTTTATCACTTCTTTTACTCCTTCACCTACTAAATTCTTTAGATATTTAAGGATCTTTTTGTTATTTGCTTTTTCCAGCACATCAATGAAATAATCGAAGGTTTCGATCCAGGCAGTCCATCTGCCACCAATATTTTGCTTTTTGGTGGTATCAAAGGGAGGCGGTGGTTTTAGGAATGCAGCATCATCATAACCTGTGGAGCTTTCTGCTGTTGAGAGCGGAGCTCGCTCTGGCAGCGTTTGCTGCCTGCTTGTACTGGCACCTTCGTCAAGCACTAGCCACGTGCTACCACCCGGGTCGTTGTGCCTGCTTTCTGTCTCTGAGGTGCGTTTTTCTTCTTTGGCGGTGAGTTAGCAGCTTTGGTTCTTGCAAACGTTCTTCACCTTTCTCACCTATTTGCATTGTGTTTGTTTTCTACTGCCTTTTGCGTTTCTTTGCATCAGAAATGTTTCACTTTTAGCACTTCCTTGCACTCATCTATCACTGTCTTTAGCGCTTCTCTGTACCTGGTTGTCACTGCCTTTTGCATTGTCGTACTGTATGAATGACACCTGTGTGTTGGGCTGTGGCATAATACCTCTTGCCTCGACTTTACCAGCAAATTTCTGGCAGACGATAAACAAACTTTATGTAAGGCCTTCAGATTCTTCACAGGCCTTACACTGGCTGGAGTGGCGCTTTGACTCCACATTCACCAACCGTCGATTTTCACTTCAACTGAGGCACACGTGGCACGCATGAGCAGTTTACTGGATCCCAGCAAACTCTCTGGAAGAGCACTCTTGGTTCTTCAGGTCGCGAGGTTTACGTAATCCACTATCTCATCGCCAGCTGTAGTGTCCTCCCCAGCCCAGGAACATGCAAATGATAACGCCACACATGGAGCTTGGCATTACACGTCTTTATTCCTCAGCGTGTAACTGTTAACTGAACATTCTACATCATGAATTCTATTACCCACACAAAATCACTTACATCACAGTACTATGGAGTCCGTCAGGAACCAAAAGAGTGTTGTCATTGCTAACTCACAAGACACTACAGGTAGCACACTATACAATGTAGGGCAGTGGCTCCCAAATGTTTGACTCCTGACGACCCCCATTAAGTCACTACTGGAATCTGGGGACCCCCAAACAACTTGTATGATTTAAATTTCAAACATGAAAACAGTAATTAGAAACAAATAAACACAAACGTGTGCACACCAAACAAATACTTAAATTCCTCAAGATTTTAGTATTTTATATTGAAAACATTTGCAAAAATTAAAAAAATGTAATGAGAAGGTTGATGCTGCATCTCGGCGACTAACTTTTCAATGTTTGCTTTTATTTCGCAGTACGAGGCTCCTGCTCCTTCCAGGGCCGGAATGGAAACCCAAAGCAGCCCTGGTGAATGTTATCAGACCAGTCCCCGTACGGTGCACACCAAGTGCAGTGAGTGAGCCTTACCACTACAAAGGGGGTTTGAGGGGGCTCTCCCCCCAAGAAAAGTTGGAAAAAATTGTACATTCTACATCACATTTGTCATTCTATATTGAATTGTATTAGCTTTTGAAGCATAGTTGATGATGACCTTACTGTGCACCAGGATACAACAATCTTTGTTGGGGCTCTTCAATGATTCCCTCACTATCACCCTCCAACAGTGCATCTCATCTCTCCATGTTGGAAACGGGGTAGCGTGGTGCGGAGCGGGAAGGCTAAACCAGGAGCATTGTGTAAAGCATCCGCGCAGCACACACAGGCGACACACCAGGCACACTACAAAAAGGAGACCACACCAGTATGAGTAAGAAAAATAAAATTTGTATTATGCAACAGCATAGCAGGTGGTAACCACAGTAGTCAACACGGCGCCAACCGGCACCCGGTAGATATAAACAGTGGGGACTATTTACAGTGCAGCGCCAATCGGGCCGCTGCCAGAACCAACATAAGCACAGGAATAAATGAAAGTCCATAAGCAACAATATTAGGCGCACAATCCTCCTTAACATGAAGGCATAAACCTGGGGCATCTAAACAACGCTTTATGCATCACATCAGGCCCCCACTCAAGTTTAGCATCAGGCGTAACCTACGCCTAAAGGATCATTGGTGCATAACCATCAGCAATGTACACCCTAGGAAAAAGCATTGGGCACATCAGCACAAATCATGTGAGCATTAGACATACGAATAAAGCACCATTGCCGTAGCCTGCAAGCACGAGCCTGCACCACGTTGGCATGAAAGCATTAAACATGCACAATAGGCATAATCACATGCATTAGGCATCCTTGTGGGCATGAACATTAGGCGGAACGCCAACAGCATCGGGCATACACATGAAGCCTAGAATGAAAACAACCGGTAAGGCATATAAACACACTATGCGCATGACGGCATACATCAGCAGTGGGCATCACCCTCAGTGTAGGAGCATTAGGCGTTATCATTAGGCATCACTCCCATTAGCATAAACCCAGGGGGCATCTCAATAGCACCTTATGCATAACCATACTACCAGGGGGGCATAAGCCACATTAGCCGCATGAGGTATGGCACATTAGGCCTTCCCATAACCTTAGCAGGGCGCCCCCTTAGAACACAATAGGCCTAAAATCAGCACTGCAGACTTGAGGGAAAAGCATTAGGTATCATCCTAGGTACAAATGCATCGTACAATCCTATTCTGCAATAAATCACTTGGGGCAATGGGCCTCGCCAGCATAAACCCCAGTCGCCCCAATCGGGGGCACAACACTCTGAAACTGGGCCCAGGCCAACTGGCCTCTCTCAGGGGCTCAGAAGCCCTATGTCCCGCAAAGTCAGGGCAGCGAAAACAAAGGTGCGCAAAGCGCTAGGGCAGGAGGGTCTCTCACTCCTCTCTCTGTTCTCCTAGGTAATCCAATGCCCCCAAAAGAATACTGGCACCGGGGCGGGCACCGGCAATGTGCCCCGACACACCCCCAACCACGGGATGACTGAGCCCCACTCACCACCGCGGGGTAATTGAAATATAGCGCTTAGACAGCACAGCACAGCGCTGCAGGCGCCAGCTCCTCTTCCCCTGGCACCTTGAATATAGCGCTTAGACAGCACAGCGCTGTAGGCGTCAGCTCCTCTTCCCCGTGCACCTTGAATATAGCGCTTAGACAGCACAGCACAGAGCTGCAGGCGCCAGCTCCTCTTCCCCTGGCACCTTGAATATAGCGCTTAGACAGCACAGCGCTGCAGGCGTCCGCTCCTCTTCCCCGGGCACCTTGAATATAGCGCTTAGACAGCACAGCGCTGCAGGCATCAGCTCCTCACTCCTGGCACTTTAGATGTAGCGCTTACGATGGGTTCGGTCCCACCAGCTTCAGGGACAGCAGATAGCGCACCTCTTCTGGTAATCACGCAAATAGTCCCACTAGGCGCTAGAGTGCAGGCAGAGCAGCACAGGCACTTCAACTCTAGAAATATAGCGCTCTCTCAGCGCAGCGCTGCAGGTGTCAGCTCCTTACCTCCTGGGCAGTAAGATATAGCGCTCACCAGGTGCTGGGCTTAGGACAGCAGGAGAGCAGGCAGGCAATACTGGGCAAGATCAGCAGGCAGTGGGTACTCATCAGAACAGGACAGCAGCTCCTAGAAGCAGTCATCTCCCATAAAGTGGCACTCCTCCTGACACAGCAGTCTTCACTCCAGTAAAGGGCTCTCACTGGCCCTGTGGACAGCGGAGGGGTGCAGATGGGCACAGGGGCCAGCACACAGGCCCAATGTGGCGGTACCTCCTGGCAGTGTCCCCTCTCCTTCAGGTCCACGCTCAGTCTGAGCACATGGAGGCACAGCCCCCTCACCCCACCTACCAGAAAGGGCTGGAAGCTTCTGGAAGGTTCCCTGGGAAACCGGTCCCAACTGGTTTAGGGGAGGTGTAGAGCACCCTGTCTGCCAGACTTCCCTCCAAAAGCTGGGGCTGGGTGACAGACAACTAGACCGGCAACCCACCTCAGGCAGGCGGCACAAGCAGACAGAAATGGCATCCATTTTAAAAGTAACATTGCTTTACAACAGTACAAATAAATCTGCGCACGCCATTGTGCAGCAGGTATTATTTCACACATGGTAAAAAGGCTAGGGGGGAAAAGCGAAAGATTTTAGGACAATAAGGGCCAAGTCCAACACAACCCCCTCCCAGCCAAAAGCCAGGGTAGACCGATCAATGCCTTGATGGGCTTCCCTGCTTAGAGCGAGAAAACATGGACTCGGGCCCGCAACTGCAGGGGCACCCGCAGGTTCTTCTCCACTCTGGAACCCGATGGTTCCCTCTCTCAACTCCTCCTGACCCAACTAGGCCACCCCACTGGTGCTCCCTAGTTGGCTGCAGCCAGGACCGGGCCCTAGGCCATCCAGATGTCTCTGGCCCTGGCTGTCTCACAGAGTGGGGGCAGTAGCCCCAGGCCCGTAGTACCCTTTGACCACTCTCCCTCTCCTCCGTGCAGTCCCAAACTGCCAATGGTCTTCCCACCTAGGGACCACACTCTCACACTGTCCACCAGGTAGGGGCGAGGCTCTCCTCCCCCTTCCTCTCCTTCTGGGGTTCCGCCCTCTCCTCCTATGTGGGGCACCCTCAGAACACCACTCTCTCACTCTTCCAGGGCCGTGACCCTGCATCCGATCCACCAACCCAGGGTCTAAACCCTTAGGTTGCCCCGGTGCCAGAGGCGAGTCCTCCCTCCCTCTGCACCCCCTCCCAGAGTTCCGCACCCTCCCACCTGGAGAAGCACCCCTGGGAGACAACTCCGGGGGGACACTGCTTGCAGACGTCCCTCCCGCCAGGTCAGGCAGTACCTGTCCCTGGCCTCCCAAACCAGGATCTAAGCCCTGTGGCTGAGCCGGTGCCAGAGGCGAGTCCTTCCTCCCTCTGCACCCCCTTCCAGAGTTCCGCACCCTCCCACCTGGAGAAGTACCCCTGGAAGTCAAACCGGTAGGGACCCTGATTACAAGTGCCCCTCCCTCCAGGTCAGGCAGCCCCTGAACCTGGCACCCCAGCCCAGGATCTAAACCCTGTGGCTGGGCAGACCCCAGAACCCCTGGAGCTCTGAATACAGACGCCCCGGGTTCTCCTGACACTGGGGGATCCCCTTCCATGGACGGCCCATCGGGACAGCCTAGGCTCCCAACCTGGGGTTCCCTTATGGAACTCTCCAGGCCCTGAGACTGCGGTTGGGGCACCTCGGGACACCTCCCCGTCTCACTCCTTCCTATAGATAGGATGTGAGGCCCTACAACCCTCTCACTATCCTGGGACCTAGCTGGGCTATTCTCCACCTCTCCCACCTCGCTGGGTTGGGAGATCCCTGCACCACTCCCTTCAGGATCACTCCCCACTGCCTCCTCAGACACTCTGGCGCTCACCCAGAGGTCTGCCTCCTGTGCAAGCTCCCTGGGGTCGGAGAGCCCACACTGCAACAGGTGGTGGCGCAACCTGGGAAGACAACTCTTGAGCACATGCTCCCTGATGATCAGGCGGAACAGCCCTTCCCCATCTGTCACCGCGCCACCCACCATCCACTCCTCCAGTGCAGTCCAACACACGTCCACATACTCCCCCAAGACTGCTGGGACAGTTTCTTGCCGCCCCTAAATTCCAACCTGCCCCCCTCCTCCTGGGGATCAGGCACCATCTTCCGGGCTCTGGGAGTGGGACTTCCCGCACTGGCTTCACTCTCGCTGCCACCACTGGATCCCACCCTCACTGGTGAGTCCAGACCACAGACACCACTCTCAGGGGACAACCTACCCCCTGAGCTAGTCTCTCCCTGGCGAAGGCCCTTTCAGCCTCAGCCATTCTCTCCTGTGCTAGGACCCTCTCGGTCTCTAGCCTCTTCTCTTCCACTCTCAGCTGCGCTAGCTCCACTCTGAGCCTTTCCAGTGCCAACTGATACTCCCTTTCTTCCCTCCTATCTACCCACTCTTCTGGGGACAGGGAAAGGGGTGGGGCAGTGCCCCTGGGGCTGGACCCAGCACGGGACTCCCTGTCTATGGTGTCCTCATTCGCTACCGGTGTCTCTGCCCTAACATCCTCTTCCTCCTCAAAGTCACCACCCTCCAGGGTTATGGACCGGGACCCCTCACTCTCAGAGTCCTCCTCACGGTCTCTACCAACTCCATCCCTTAAATATGCGGAGGGGTAATCGGAAAGGTCCCCGTGGGGCTCTAAGGGTTCCCCCCTTCTCAGGGCCTCATAGAGGAACAACTTCCTGCGGGTGTTGCCTACTGTGGGTATCCCTCTCTCTCGGCAGAGGTCTATCACCTCCTGCTCAGTGTACTCCCCCAGGCAATCCTCGTCGTAGGTTAGCCCCATCCTGGTGAGATACCCTCGGGATACACCACCCACAGTGCAACAGGGGAACACAATTCAAACACAACACTTTTAGGAGGAAAGTACAATCAGGAAAACAGTCCCCAAATCTGTGGTTACTCTCAAGTGCACCCTTTGTAGTGCAACCAGTTGTCGCTGTGGTACTGCGCAAACACAAGTCCTATCCCACCGCTGCCACCAATGTTGGAAACGGGGTAGCGTGGTGCGGAGCGGGAAGGCTAAACCAGGAGCATTGTGTAAAGCATCCGCGCAGCACACACAGGCGACACACCAGGCACACTACAAAAAGGAGACCACACCAGTATGAGTAAGAAAAATAAAATTTGTATTATGCAACAGCATAGCAGGTGGTAACCACAGTAGTCAACACGGCGCCAACCGGCACCCGGTAGATCTAAACAGTGGGGACTATTTACAGTGCAGCGCCAATCGGGCCGCTGCCAGAACCAACATAAGCACAGGAATAAATGAAAGTCCATAAGCAACAATATTAGGCGCACAATCCTCCTTAACATGAAGGCATAAACCTGGGGCATCTAAACAACGCTTTATGCATCACATCAGGCCCCCACTCAAGTTTAGCATCAGGCGTAACCTACGCCTAAAGGATCATTGGTGCATAACCATCAGCAATGTACACCCTAGGAAAAAGCATTGGGCACATCAGCACAAATCATGTGAGCATTAGACATACGAATAAAGCACCATTGCCGTAGCCTGCAAGCACGAGCCTGCACCACGTTGGCATGAAAGCATTAAACATGCACAATAGGCATAATCACATGCATTAGGCATCCTTGTGGGCATGAACATTAGGCGGAACGCCAACAGCATCGGGCATACACATGAAGCCTAGAATGAAAACATCCGGTAAGGCATATAAACACACTATGCGCATGACGGCATACATCAGCAGTGGGCATCACCCTCAGTGTAGGAGCATTAGGCGTTATCATTAGGCATCACTCCCATTAGCATAAACCCAGGGGGCATCTCAATAGCACCTTATGCATAACCATACTACCAGGGGGCATAAGCCACATTAGCCGCATGAGGTATGGCACATTAGGCCTTCCCATAACCTTAGCAGGGCGCCCCCTTAGAACACAATAGGCCTAAAATCAGCACTGCAGACTTGAGGGAAAAGCATTAGGTATCATCCTAGGTACAAATGCATCGTACAATCCTATTCTGCAATAAATCACTTGGGGCAATGGGCCTCGCCAGCATAAACCCCAGTCGCCCCAATCGGGGGCACAACAATCTGAAACTGGGCCCAGGCCAACTGGCCTCTCTCAGGGGCTCAGAAGCCCTATGTCCCGCAAAGTCAGGGCAGCGAAAACAAAGGTGCGCAAAGCGCTAGGGCAGGAGGGTCTCTCACTCCTCTCTCTGTTCTCCTAGGTAATCCAATGCCCCCAAAAGAATACTGGCACCGGGGGCGGGCACCGGCAATGTGCCCCGACACACCCCCCAACCACGGGATGACTGAGCCCCACTCACCACCGCGGGGTAATTGAAATATAGCGCTTAGACAGCACAGCACAGCGCTGCAGGCGCCAGCTCCTCTTCCCCTGGCACCTTGAATATAGCGCTTAGACAGCACAGCGCTGTAGGCGTCAGCTCCTCTTCCCCGTGCACCTTGAATATAGCGCTTAGACAGCACAGCACAGAGCTGCAGGCGCCAGCTCCTCTTCCCCTGGCACCTTGAATATAGCGCTTAGACAGCACAGCGCTGCAGGCGTCCGCTCCTCTTCCCCGGGCACCTTGAATATAGCGCTTAGACAGCACAGCGCTGCAGGCGTCAGCTCCTCACTCCTGGCACTTTAGATGTAGCGCTTGCGATGGGTTCGGTCCCACCAGCTTCAGGGACAGCAGATAGCGCACCTCTTCTGGTAATCACGCAAATAGTCCCACTAGGCGCTAGAGTGCAGGCAGAGCAGCACAGGCACTTCAACTCTAGAAATATAGCGCTTTCTCAGCGCAGCGCTGCAGGTGTCAGCTCCTTACCTCCTGGGCAGTAAGATATAGCGCTCACCAGGTGCTGGGCTTAGGACAGCAGGAGAGCAGGCAGGCAATACTGGGCAAGATCAGCAGGCAGTGGGTACTCATCAGAACAGGACAGCAGCTCCTAGAAGCAGTCATCTCCCATAAAGTGGCACTCCTCCTGACACAGCAGTCTTCACTCCAGTAAAGGGCTCTCACTGGCCCTGTGGACAGCGGAGGGGTGCAGATGGGCACAGGGGCCAGCACACAGGCCCAATGTGGCGGTACCTCCTGGCAGTGTCCCCTCTCCTTCAGGTCCACGCTCAGTCTGAGCACATGGAGGCACAGCCCCCTCACCCCACCTACCAGAAAGGGCTGGAAGCTTCTGGAAGGTTCCCTGGGAAACCGGTCCCAACTGGTTTAGGGGAGGTGTAGAGCACCCTGTCTGCCAGACTTCCCTCCAAAAGCTGGGGCTGGGTGACAGACAACTAGACCGGCAACCCACCTCAGGCAGGCGGCACAAGCAGACAGAAATGGCATCCATTTTAAAAGTAACATTGCTTTACAACAGTACAAATAAATCTGCGCACGCCATTGTGCAGCAGGTATTATTTCACACATGGTAAAAAGGCTAGGGGGGAAAAGCGAAAGATTTTAGGACAATAAGGGCCAAGTCCAACACTCCATATCCCCTCTGTCGCATGTATTTCATTTGTTTTATAGCACCTCTCATACCAGTTTAGGGTGTCAGAGCACTTTACGTCACAAACATACAGCAACAATGAATCATATGTGTGTATATCAGTGTATTGAAAATGTTACATAAGGCAAAGAGGACGACAAGGTGTAGGATTCCCATGTCATCCATATTGGCGGGCATTTTTTAAGAGTGCTTGGTCTGGAGAAGCACAAATTCAGGATTCAGAACATAACACAGTGGTTAGCATTGACTTTAATAATAAGAGTTTATTTCTACCACAGTTTGGGAACCACTGATGTAGGGTGTATGATTGGGAGTGTGTTATCTTTACTTTGATCCCATGTAGAAAGCATTTCTAAGTCGTGCTTGATTACCACTGAGGTGCGGTTATCGTGTGACAGGATGTAGCACTTAGCTGTGTGATGGATGAAGAAGTATGAGAGAGAGGTAAGCACTTTATGGTTTATGTAAGCTGTTGTAGTATGTTTTTTGTCGAGACCTGCAGAGGTGGACTAAATTAAAGTCTTCCATTGGACAGCGGCATGTGGCAGATCTCTTCAGTTATTCCATCACTGTTCAGTTTGTTTTGATGGGTGGTTTAATGCTGTGGATGAAATTACCCATAGCAGTTTTATCTTATGTGAGTGCAAGAGTATCAAGCAGTGTGAGAGAATTATCATGCAGCCTGCTTGAAGTACAATTGACAACCCAACCACTGACTGTTATGGCATTAGTATTAGTATTAGTAGGGGCCAGAAGGGTTATATATTGCATTGTATTATAATTGCATTTATATAGCTCTTAATTACCCGTGACATGGCTATAAAGCGCTTTATGCCAAGCAGCACACTGCTCACAAACACCAAGGATAGTGTTTTTTCAGTGGTTATTGGTTTTATTGGGGTTAGTCTTGTGCTCTTAAGGAAACCCTTCCATGCTCGTATTTCTAAATAGTAATTTAAATTGTAGGAGTTAGGTGTGATATTTAGTGTGAAAGGGGCATAGCAATTCATGTTCTTGGTTTGTAGTATTAATAGATGAGCAAGAGGAGATTAGTTATAACTAGGTTGCAGAGATATAATTTTTAAAGGGTACGCTGTGCTCTTTAACAGGAAATGTGGGCAATTTGCAAGAATACAGTAATAGGGATGAAGACAAACATACATGTGACTTAGAGAAAGCTGTGCTCAAAGAGAAGGGACACGCACAGGATAGGAAGCAAGTAGAGTGTCATTTGAAAGAGGATGTGGCCTAACGGCTAGAGTGGTCGACCTTGAAGCTGGGGAACTGGGTTCGAGTCTCGGCAGGGACGCTCAACATACGGTGATTCTGGGCAAATCACTTAATCTCCCCGTGCTTAGCAAAATGAATGTGTCCGTCTATAAAACAACTAGTGCTCATGTAAAGCACTTTGATACCTTCGGGTCAAGTTCGCGCTATATAAAACTCCCAAAGAAAATAAAAAACATTAAAGTAGGCAACATTTTGAATTTTTAAGACCAAGTCAATTTTTCTGGGAACACAGCGGAGGCTTTTTTGAGATTCCATGCAATATGAAGATGCAAACTGTAGAGGTCAGAGGCCACACAGTGGAGTGACAGTTCCTGGAGTCTAATATGCCTATTCACTTGCAAAGCTGCATCAGGAAGGAAGGCTGGCTTAACTTCAGTCAGATCCTCAAAAAATTTAAACAGTTTTGCTCCGTTTTTGATCTCTATTTGTTTGAGTCATTGTAACTGTAATTCCATTGGTATAGCACTTTATACTACTTGCGAGGAATCAAAGCGTATTGTCAGGCAGGTAGCACACTGCGCTGTGAGAGAGGACTTGGTTGTAGCGTGGCCTACGTGGGAAGGGTTTTGGGATACTTTGCCCTTTTCTTATCTTGCATCAGTGCACTTAAAATTGGGTGGAGGAGAAAAAGTTGGGAGAAAAAGCACAGGCAATTTACTTTAGTTGACTGCAACGAGTTGTTCTACAGGTCCCCTGTGAGGTTTTTTTATGTGCAGGACCGCACGCTATGCGTGTTGCTGGAGTTAGAGGCCAGGCCACCATTCTGTATAATCATGGAGGGGACTAGAGAGAAAGACGTGAGAGGTCTGCCTGGATGGATGGCTGTTTTACTAGGATTCAAAATGCTGGAACGTGGTCAGAGGGGCCAGAATGGGACCTGAAGGGATGAACGACATCTAAGTCATCGAAGGTGTCAGCCAGGCGTACTTAATCCCAGTTTCTAACTTTTAGCAGCATCAGTGCTAGTGATGGGTGTCACATCTCTTTGTTCACTGGAAACGACCTCTGGGTATTGTGTGTTTTTTTTCTAGAGGGGATGGAGGATGTCTGAAAGTATAGGTGTCCTGTGGCTTTCAGATTTCAGGTTGCCCTGGTATTATTGTTTCTGCAGGTCCTGACTGGGGTGGGGGGTATGTTACAGTCTGCAGTGATTGCAGTCAATCAGACACAGATGTTATTACTTAATCCATCCAGAGAAGTATAAGCCTAGTCAGGGGCCAGAGTTTGTGGACTCAAGAAGCAAGGTTGGTGATGTAGCCTTATTTCAGGAACAGCTTGGTTTTAGGTCGAGCCAATCAGACAGTGCAAGCTGCCTGGTGGTGTAAGACAAATTGTGTGCTTACCAAGAACATATAAATGCTTGTAACATGCCGATTGCTTACCCTTGTTTAGCTATCCAGTCACTGTCATTTGGCTGCTTCTTATTTGATGTGTTTGTCCCTCCCATGGAGTAGAGTCTCTTTCCCATCCCTTTGATTGGCTGGCTTCTATGCTTTCTCTGCTCCCTTTTAGGGAACTACTTTTTTAGGTCTCGCCTGGTGTTAGCAGCGCGCATGCGCTGCTCTCGCCATGCGAGGACCTTTTGGAATCAATACGGATTCCAGATGTGCATGCGGAGGGACAGAAGATGTGCACGCGGGGACTGGATGCTTTACTCGCGGCGTGAGATGGACGCACTAAATTTTTCACACGGCGCTTTCGCAGCGTGAGACGGCATGGGCTCTCGCTTGTCATGCGCGCGCACCACTCGCGGGATGCTGCAGCTGCATTCGCGGCCGCGCTTGTTAAATGTCTCCTGCTGAATCCATTCGTTCATGCAGAACGGGGCTTTATAAAATGTGTCTCAGAGGAGAACGGAGCACTGCGGTCAGTGTTTCTGCAACGTGCACAGTAACAGCTTGTGTCTTTGCCCCGACTACAATGTGTCTTCACCAGATACAGTGTGTCTTCACCAGATAAGGCCTCGGCCTCTAACTCGTCACGGTAAAGTTAAGCTGCCCCGACTCCTTGCACAAAAACACTCGGCCAAGAGTAACTTTTGTGCGTGTGTGACTTCACCTCAACAGTGGCGTCCGCTCATTCTCTGGGAGTTCAGCCTTGTGATAATGAGCTGGCATCTCTCGGCCGTCTTGCAGTTGTTCCCTCTGCTTGAAGGAAGCCAGATGAAGATACATGGTTGCAGTGTTTTCCGCAGAAGTCCCTGTCCCACTCAGCCTGAGATGACACATTTTATGTGCTGAGTCATCCCTTCCCTCACGCACGGCCGGCCCTATTAGACGCCGCTTTAGCGGCTGCGTTTGTCTGGCGGAGGGTTAGTGATGGAATAAGCAGATTTGTGACTCTGAGCCCCGGCGCAGGGCGCCCCTTCAAGGTTAAATACTCATGTACCCAGCTCGGAGCATTGATTGAAGGGGGTTTACTTACATGGGGTCACTCGGTCTGCCTGGAGAAGGGAATTGTCCTACATTGCACTGCGACGGTTATCTTTCAAAGATACGAGATAGCTATTGATTTTGTGTTGATTTTCATTTATCCTCTTCAGTTACGAGGTATCGGGACTGCCTACGGGACTGGCGGTATGAGTTTCTTGTCCTGCTGGACTAAGTGGGGTGTGTGTGCCTGTGTTTGTGTTCCTGTATGTGTGCCTGTGTGTGTGTGTGTGCCTGTGTGAGAGTACGCCTGTGTGTGTGTGTGCGCCTGTGTGTGTGTGTGTGGGCGCCTGTGTGTGTGCGCGCTTATGTCTGTGTGCATGCATGTGTTTGCCTGTGTGTGCGTGCACCTGTGTGCGTGCGTGTGCCTGTGTGTATGTGTGTGTGTGTGTGTGTGTGTGTGCCTGTGTGTTTCTTTCACTGATGAATGCTTGGAATCGGTGCTGAGGCGGTGTCCCTCTGGCATCCGCTGGTAGAACAGCTTGCAGACCTGCTTGCTCTTGGGGTGTTCCCTTGGTACCTAGAAGGCAAAGCATGTAACCAGTACTAGTTGAATGAAGAGGATGTCTTGTGTTTGGAGTGTGGTGACATTAGTTCCTTCACTATGTTCTTAGGGGTCCATAGTGCCAAGACTTGTCACCCTATACTTGGGACAGATCTGCCTTACCTCGGCTCTGTTGCCATTCTTCTCTGCACCCTTAGTTCATGTGTATTCTGTCCTGATGTCCCTCTGTGTCACAATCTTTGTCCCTGGTCTCCTGTTTCCTTGTATCGCCTATTGCACCACAGTCCTGGAAGTAGGCAAAGTAAGCGGCCTGAGGAACAGACGGGGCTCTGCTGAGTGGAGAAATCCGGTGCTGGCGGAAAAAAGCGGTTGATAAAGTCCACCGAGCAGCTGTGCTGTTCGGGTGGCTGTTTTCTGAGAGGATCTTGTTAAAAGTGAGGAATCTGTGGGGCTGCCTGTACTGAGAGATTATGGCGTCCTCTGGGCGGAGTCACAACGCTGCCTGCTGCTAAGCGATCAGATTTCGCGTGATTAAGGAATTGAAAACAGGAAAGTGACTAGTATGTGCATTATCTCCAAACTTACGCACTAGGGTCCAGTTGTTCAATTTTGGTAGTGTTTTCATATATTTATCATGAGCATTTGAATGAAGTCCATGGGTGAGACGTGGCTAGTGATTCATTTGCACATAAAGGGATTAAAATCAGGTTTTGCGTTTTAAATGAGGATCACTTGTGAGTCACCTTTAAATACCTATAAAGACCATTATCAAGCATTGTACCTGGAAGAGCGTGGAATATTTGTAGGCACTTTAAAATCAAGTTTTTTTTATCACGTATTTGGTGGTTGTATTTTTCTTTGAGGCATAATAATAATAATGTGCTGCTTGGCTAAATACATATAAGGTCCCAAAGGCGAGACCGATTGCATTGCAAATGCTTGTTTCTTTTTGTTTAAGCACTACATGAGAGTGCATATGTTGTCCAGCTGTCTCCCTCGTGTGCTTCTCCCAGTCTCTCTGCCCATGTGCTTATGTTTCCCCGCCCTCAATCGGGTTGCTCGCTCTCGCCTGTGTGTTTCTGCCCCTGCACTACACATTGCTCTCTTTCACCCATGTGCTCCCTCTCATGTTGCTTCTCCGGCGGTCCTCCTGCCCCCACTGTGTTGCTTCCCTCACCCGTGTTGCATGACACCCTCGTCCCCTCCCCAATCGGCTCCAGCATCTGTGAACGTGCTCGTCCATTACTTTAAAAAAAACACTTTGCACTAAAAAATGAAGTGGTTGCTGCCTCATGCATTTTTTTTGTTGCCATTGTTCACAGCAGCGGTGACGTTGTACAGCATGGCTAAATAACATTATCAAAGCCAATCGTTTTTACAGGGGCGACCTACTGACTTTGCCAATGCTTGTTACTTACTTTTTGACCTTTGGGTCGTCTTGTATACTTTTATCTTAGCTGGCAATGAGTTAGCAAAGGTTTGCATCCTACAATGAGAGTGGATTTATTCAACTAATATGTTTTGTTTTCTGAATTTCCATTATGCTGTGCATTATACATTAAACTAAACTAAAAAACAAAAGTGATTTCTTTTTGTCAAGTGTACAGTAACGAAAAGTAAGAAGAAAATATGACTTGATAGATTTTTGCTTGGAAGGGCTTTTACATAACAGCAGAGTAGTCTGAAGCCTCATTTTGGGTGTTTGGAGTTTTACGGCACATGTTGTGACAGATGGCCATGACGAGAAAGGCTTTCCTGGGGAAATAGTGGTGTTAGTATTTATTTTTCAGCTGCAGTTCCTATGTGACACTGTTTATGTTTCTGTTGTGTGGTTTCCGCTTTCTCTTTGCTGGGTCAATGCTTTGTTTAGTCCCAGCACAAATACTGAAGAAAATGGGAGAAGGGCTCACACTAGCATGCGAGGCTCCAAAGGAACCCTGGCATAGAGCCTCATTTGCTTTAATCATTGTTAAAATCAGGGGTGCAACCAGACTCGAACTTTAGCGGAGGTGGGAGGGCTAACAGGTCAACCAATGGAAATGTGGCAACACTTCAGACAATGAGGCGGAGCTATCCTCAGAGCCAAAACAGGAAAGCGACAAATAGTCCATTTAAAACATATTGGTCAAGCCTATTATGATTGCAACAAAGTCGTCTTAATGGATTTGACAATATTATATGTTTTAGTGGATTTCACAATGTTTAATAGGCTAATGACAGAGATTTTTAAAAAGGCAACTGAGTGACTTGACAATTAAAAAGCAGCTTCTACAGATTTCAATACAAAGCACTTTAGAACCAGTTTTTGCAAAGTTGTTTCAAGACAGCAACTTTTTTGCCAATGTTCCAAAAATCCTTCTGTAAAATGAGAATGCGCTCATGAAATGTTTTTAATTCCATCTTCAGATAGGCACTGCTGTCTGACTGTTGACCAAAGAAATGTTTCAGTATGCTTTTGGGGACCTCGTAACATATGCTTGTTTGAGGCCCCACACACGTACAAGTCTCATAATATTGAGCTTAGTGGGTTAACACACTTGATTTTGGAATATGTGACTGGCAAGTCGCAAGCTTGATTCCTAATGCATCTTACATTCCTCCTGTGATTGAATGAATAAGTGAGTGCAAATCAATTGGCAACATTATCGCCTGTTACTCCGGCAGGAATCTGCACTATCCTAAATCAAAATGAAATAGTGACATAGCATCCCACACTGAGCAGGTTTCATATGAGATACCTGAGCTACATCCATGAAGGAAGCCTCCAGGCCTAAAGAACTGTCAAATAAGGTGTTTGCCTTGATATAACCTTGCAACTAATGGTATTCTAGCATGCAAAGAAAACGGGTATTCAATCAAGCTACATAACACATAGAATGTGTGGCTGATGCATAATGTCCTGGAAAGACACCACTCAAATAGAAACAGAAATCATGTCTCTTAATAACATATAATGTAATGAAAAAACACATGATCTCAATTGTGTTCTGAAGCCCTCAGCACCTATAGGCGCTAATTCATATGTTGGAGATGGAGTGTCCTTAACACCAACATAATGGTCTGAATGTCCAATTCAGATGTGGAGGGACAATAGCTTTAGCTATGGTGATGACAACTACGTCCCCAGCATATCTAAAACTCTCCAACGGCCCGGCGAAGTAAGGGTCGTCGGAGAAACGGCTATATGTTCACCCACCCAATCAGGTTGAGCAGACACATTGGCATTTTTTTTTACTGTCCGTCAATGTGAGGCAAACCCTGGCGATGAGACACAGCAAAATACTAATAATGCCCCCTTCACCATGAGAGATGACTCCCATGGCGAGAGGAGCATTACATTTTTTAGTTTAAAAAAGAAAATCAAGTTTTGGGATTGTCTTTTGGAAAAGAAAAAAGAAAATAGTTTGGTTCAGGGCTGTGCCATGCTGTCACGCAGCCCTGCACCAAACAGCGAAATGCATTAGCAGGAGCTGCCGTGACAGTGGTTCCTGACAATGTGTTATAAATGACAACCTTATCAGCGGTCATTTATAAATGTGGCTGGAGGTCCCTCCGCCAGGGAAATGGAGTAATTTACTTTGTCCCCCTGGCGGAATGACGGGCTGTCCGCCAACTTATAAATGAGGCCCACAGTGTCAAATCCATTCAAATTTCAATATTATTAATAAATCCTGATTGGGCAATGTGCATTATAAAATGCAACATTTGTTATGAATTTGTACAACATTCCTTTACGAAGATGGCCACATTCTCTATAATGGTTGTACCTAAATGTCTATACTAATTACACCAATTAGCCTGGCCTGGGTAGCGAACGGGACACCCTTGAATGGGGCACAAGAGGGACACCAAGCAGACAACATGATTACCATCCTGACATTGTAACCCTGTAACAAGTGGTGCACAAAGTAGTGTTTTTATTGTGTAATGTTTTTTCATTAAAATCAATTATACACAATATCAGTTATTCTGCTTTTGACAGACCCAGGCTTAGTTTAACAGCAGAATACGATTTCCAAAGCATTTTAGTGCAAAACTTCGCTTTCTGAACAAAAGTTTCACTCCATTAGTAACAGTTTAACACACTAATACAGCAATAAGCAACAGTAAGGTGACCTGTGTCAACCTTTGGACAGTGTCTTCCACTATGAGGCAACATGTGTCACTATGTTTTAGTGACTTTTAATCCATTTGAGCTAGAAACTTTTTTGTTAAAGAATTAAGAGATTACGCAGCAAATCATGGCTTATGTGCTAAATGTGGGAGAGTCATAATTATGGGAAAAATGCTGCCGCTGCAAAATTGGATAATTCCAGTGGTCCTACCTATCATTAGCTTCTGCCCTGTGCCCCAAGTTTGACTTCTTTAAAAAGGGTTAGAGGACTCCTCCCTTTCGTCCACCAGAGACAGTGTCAGTGAAACACAAGTTTTAAGGATGAAGGTAAGAGCAGGTGTAACAATTTTAGAGTTCTGATTGGACTTATGTAACTTGGGGAGCCCGACTTTAGGGAGGTAACAACGAGTAAAACTTCTCCTCTTCCTTAACCATGGGAGAGCTGTTATAGGAGTGGCAAAAAGGGTGAAGATTTGCAATTATGGTGCATGTGACAGGATGAAACCAGAAGCTGGGCAACACAATCGTAAGTGGCCTTGATCTCTAGATCTTGTCATAACAAAAGAGGCCAAATTGTCACAAACAGCTTGGAAGTGGGAATAATAATTTTGACACAGGGCAGATTGGTGAGATTGGAGACTGCCTGGAATCGAGTTCCTGAGGGGGTGGAGGCATGAGAAATAGAATTTGAAATGAAAGAGGTCTGACTAGCAGCAAGAGACAATTTGTAATGCCTGCGTTACTGACATTTATGTTGTGCTTTCAAAGTCTGGTGTATGTGTGCACGTGTGTGTGTGTGTGTGTGTGTGTACATACAAATGTGTGTTTTGCTGAATGCAAAATGATATATATTTTACATGCAAAGGAGGAGGTGTTGCAGCCCAGTTTCTCTGTCCCTGACCTCAACAGGATATGCCTAAACTACCCCCAGCCTGTCCTACTCTCTAAAGAACATTGCTTTGCTGTTTATCAGATATTTTTGGGCCTTTTCTTTAGCACTATAGACATCGTGCTAGCAGGTTCAGGCACCAGAAGCAAAGACAGAGGTGAAACTAAGGGCCTCATTTACAGTTCGGTGAAGGAGGAGCACCACCATAACACTGCGTTGCTTCAGTCGCACCAAACTCACAGTTTCACTGATCTGTGTATAGTTAGTGGAAGGGCCAGGTTCACACTGGGGTAGTCTGTGCTGGCTCTGCTTGTGTAAACCTCTGACCTGGCAGACCATCTGCCAAGGGGCTGCCAAGTCACAATGATGTTCATTCCACCCTATTGAGGGTGGGGCTTCCATCAGTCATTTGCCCTGCCCGATGTATGGTGGATACAGATGGGGAGATGAGGGACGGGGCTGTAGAATTGCCCCCACACACAGAGGCGTCAGGCCACCTCTGTTTTCTATTGAGAACACAACTCCTACTTTGAGTGTTTATTTTCTTAGCACAAAGAAGTATTCTGAGTGAGTGCTTTAAAGATAGTACCCGCTCAGCAAGCCTGCAGTGTCTGAAGGGGTTCTCCCACCACCCCCGCCCCTACTCCCACAGCAGCTCTCACAGCACAGAAACTCTGGCCAGGCAGGTGGAGCATGACACCATGAGGTTCCAGAACCTTGAAAAACAAACAAAGACGCCTGCACCTCTAAATGCCTTTTGGATGGCCTCAGTGGTTGAAGTGGACGGGCTCTATCGATGTTTTCACTTTTACTATGACAGTTCCCCTAATTTTGGTTAAAAAACATCTGTTCCAGAGCAGACAATGCCAACCTTCAGGTGCCTCTTGCTAGAAGGGAAGGGGAGGGGTTCTCCTCTTCTGTGAAACCAAGGGAAAGGCATACAGAGAATGAAGAACCAAGCCTTCTTGATAGGGTGCCTGCTACCTGAAAGAAATGTAAATGTGTGCAATTGGTTAATCAGCAAATCTAAAGGCTGCTTAGGAGCCAATGAATTGGCTTTAATTTATGGAGTCAATTGAGGCTTCATGGTGACAAAGATGCATTATTTTTGAAAGGTAATGCAAAGGTGTTTCAGCTCTGGAGTGCAACTTAAAGAAAATGTTTGCCACTAAGTACAGTTTGATTGTATTTTACTAAAAACATATATTTTTAACACACTTGTTTTATGTTAGAGGACAGATTTACTAATATGTTTCTCTGAGAAAAAGAATATGACGGGCACTCGCAGGGTGCTTGAAGTGTAGTTTATTCTGTAGAGACCTTCGTTAACAACACAGGTCATTTCAGCAAATAGCCTTGTTCACTGTGATTGTTCAACATGTTCCCCACCCCCTAAATACAAATTCAAAACCCCAAAATCAATGACATCAAAACAAGAGCTGATCTCTTTAGCAACCCGGAATCAAGCAGTAGGCAGGACCTGGTCTGGGCCAAGGAGGCTTTTTTTAGAAAGCGGCTGGCAGATAGGGAAGAGCGTGAGCTAAGGAAGCCCAGTGTACATAGATTTATTGTCTTGAAAACAGTTCAATTTACGTAATCATATCTTCTAGGGTTCCCTAGCTTTTATGGCCGCTTTTTACCTTCCAGGTTCCACTTTGATTTATTCCATCTTCTCCTCGCCCACCCACGGGGGGAAAATAAAGGTGAGACCCTGTTGCCCTGTGGCTGCGAAGGTAAGTCTCCACAGGATATGCTTTTACTTTTTTATTAATGCTTTCAGGAAGCACAGTACTGCATGTTCTTAGTTTTTAAAGTCCGCAGTCAAGCTTAGATTGAGCTGCGACTAATTACTGCAGGTGGATCGGGTATGGACACGAGGCTACTTCAGTATCTTTTTATTTCGTATTTACTTGCATTTTTATTCATGTGTATTTTAATGAAGAAGTGTAACCGATGGAAGATGAAACATATGAATGATGTATTTTGGATACCTGTATTCTTGACTTTTATGGTTTTTTACAAAAGCCGAATAAAGTTTTGTTGTTGTTGTTGAGAACAAATTGAATAAAATACAGAAATATCTTCTGAGGATTGCAACATTTGACCCCAATTGCAAGTTGGGCATAGTGATATTCCTGGGTGCGACACCACTCTGCCCAATTATCACCGGCCCAATGTTTCAACATGCTTTTACTGTCAAGGGCAGCCTGGCCTCAACCACAAAACCCCAGCCAACCCCCCTTCTGTCCTATGGAGGGAGCATGGAATGCTCCGCACGGCCAGCACAGTGCCTCTGCTGTTTCCTAGTGCCATCCCCACCCTGCCTCTAGTCCACACAGCAGGTGGTCAATGGAAGCAGATTTGCCACCGGTAACTCTGAATACTATTCCCTATTCTGGGTACAACTACTTGTCACAGCCAGGTTTAGGTGCCTGGATACCAAACGTAAACGTTATTTTTTATTCCCTCCCACTATGTTTAATTTGTGAAAGAAAGAGTGCTGGTACCTTAAGCTCTGCTCAGAACAATTAAACGTTTGTGGGTCAAGTATCAAGGCTGGTAATCTTTAATCCATTACTAGACACTCCCTGACCCTTTTTCTTGCACTTGCAGATTCCTGCAGTTTTTTTCCCTCCCCTTTTCTGATCTGTCTGCTTTTCCCTCTCTAGGCCTCGGTAAATATCCGGTAAATATCTGATATGGGAAAAATAAATGCCGGTGCCCCCCACTGGCAATCACCGGCTAATATCAAGCACTGCCCGCACATATATATACGTCACCTTGCAATCAGGGTCTTACGACTTGATTTAGATCTCGGCAGACGGGTTACTCCGTCACAATGTTATGGATATCCCGTCCGCCGAAATATAAATCCCATTATATCCTATGGGATTTATATTTTGGCGGTCGGAATATCCATCACCGTTGTAACGGAGTAACACGTCCGCCGAGATCTAAATCAGGCCCTAAGGGGGTCATTATGATGGCAGGTGGATCGCCACCGCCCGGCCGGCGGTGGCGATCCGCCCGCCATCACAAATTGAATTTCCCCCGCCATATTACTATGGCGGGGGGTACCGCGGCGGACGGAAAGTCCGTCCGCTGCTTTTCCGCCGGTCGGCAATCGTCACGATTGCCGGCCGGGCAGAACTCTGGATTAATATGGTGGCGGTGCCTGGAAGGCACCGCCATCCATATTGTGATGCCTGGCGGATCCGGCCTTTTCATGGCGGCGATGCCGCCATGAAAGGGCTGGCGGGAATTGCTGTGGGGGCCCGTTGTGGTCCCCCGGGGGGGTGAGGGGATGGGGGCTGCACTTGGGGGGTACCTATGGTACCCCCCTACATTGCCATGCTCAAGGTGGCAGGCACTGCGCGGTGCCTGTCACGTTGTGCATGGCAATGCACAACATGCATCTGTGGCATTGCGGCGGGTGCTGCTTATAGCAGCACCCGCCGCAATGCCAGAGATGCGTGATGCGACCGCCACGGTGGCGGTCGCATCCTAATTGGTGGTGCGAGACCGCCGCACTGCTGGCGGCCGGTCCCAGCACCGCTAGGGTGGCGGGAGGACTGAAGTCCGTCCCGCCATCCTAATAGGCCTCTAAGTGATGTAACTAAAAGGTAGGGTACATTTTGAATAAAATGCTAATGTTACTGAAAATATTTTTCTTTCTGTAATTGTTACGAAACATAGCCCATCTAAGGGACAATGCAGAAAGGCTGTTGTGTGAATGCTGTGCTGGGAGGGGGGGACAGAAACCACACAGGTAGGGTCGTAGATTCAGGTAGTTCATTTCAGGTCTCAGGTCACTGGGTAATGCCCAAAAGAAACCACGGTCTTACTCACTCTCAGATCATAGGTGCTTTTGTAGACACGGATGAAATGAGATGATGAGAAATATTTCACAGGGAGATATAGCACACCACAGTTTTACTGTAAGAAAATTATTTACTTCTGCATTTCCTACAGTAAGTCACACTTATGAGAAAAAGTGATGCAAATCAGGCACTAAATATTTATTTCTCACTCAGGTCAATGATGCTGTGTTTATAGGTGCACAATTAATGGCCAATATCTCACTTTTTGCCTTGTTTATGGAAGGAACTTGAAAGTGTGCCGTTTAGAAGTATTACCTTGTATAATATCTCTCCACCTCTCAAATTTCCTCATGTTGACTTCTTTCCTGTTCTTTGTTCATGGCTGAGACCAACTGCTCCTCCCCCAGGAAGACATGCTGTGCTCGGACCCGCCAACCCATCCACATGCTGGCTAGCTTGCTGATTCACCCACTGCACTCCAACTCTCCAGAACCCCAGCCAAGCGCCAATTTCAGCAGTCACAATTACTGTTTTCATTGACTCATTTCTTCACCTGACTGTATGCTGCCAGACAAGACAGCAGGGTAAATCTCTGGACCGCCACAGCTGCGGTGCTTTAGATGGGACCTGGTGCGTATACCCTGAGGGGATGAGGAGCGCTCCGCAGAGGGTTGCCAGGGACTCCCACTCCCGCCTGGAGTGCTGTTTGGGACATAATGGAGAGGTCCTGAGCAAAGAGCACCGGCCAAATCACCCCCCCATTATTAATTGACTCTGTCTCCATTTATTAAGCAGCCCAGCACTTGACACATGGAGCGCTACCTGCCGTCTCAACGGTGATCCTCATCCTCAAATTTCGATACCCGAATATTTTTACCTGCTGAGTTATTGGCCAGACAAGAGCAAGCTGTAACCATCGGGATTCCTTCTTGGTGCCTTCCCAGCTAGCTGCCCTCATTCTTGGAATTGAAACAGGGGGAGTTAATTGAAGCATTAGCTGGCTATACGTCTGTATATTGCATCAGTTGTTAAACAGATCCTGTCCCTGCCTCTGTGCTGAACCCCATCTGGGAATCGGGAGTGGTAGAGTGTGCGACAAGGCATAGGGAAGACCTGCTGGCAGAGTGCCTCGCAGACTGGCCTGGGCCCTTATTGTTTTGGTAATTACTCGAAACAATAAGGGCTCCCCACACTTTAAGCAACAATTAAGCACTGCACACTTGGGCAATTTCCTTTGAGGATCCTCGTGTATCGGAAAATTGCTCCTTATCAACATGGTGTCATGTGGCTCAACGGAAATGGAAGACTTGAGGGTGGAGGCAGTACCTGTCTAGTGAGACATCGGAGAAGAAGTAAGTCGAGGTATGGACATTGTTTTTGTCCCCCAAGACATCATCCTTTGTCAAATGAAAATAAAGTCATTCAGGTGGAGTTTTGACCCCTTTAGCCAAATCCACCAAATAACAAGCAGCGAGATACTGTAAATCAGTGATACTCAAAGTACGGCCCAGGGCCGAATGCGGCCCTCCTGACCTTCACATGCATCCCCCAGCTGAATGACTGCACTAGGTTGCTGAGAGTACTAATGTTTATAAAGATGTTCATTAAACAGGCAAGTGTTTATTTACACTGTTCGTGGCGAAGGATGCTACTCATAAGGCAAGGCGGGCACATGAGTATGATGTGGATTTGTCCAAAACGAAGATGTTGCAGGGAAATCATAGGCTGAATTACAGTGATCAGGAATTGGAAGAAAAAAGAGTCATAGGGTTGAAAACACACATTCGAGAACTGGTTTTAGGGATACGCGCATGGAGCATGCTTAATAAGTGGGAAGAGATGGTCAAAGAAAAAGAGTGCCAAGAAAGGGATGGGAGATATGCCACCTCCAGGAGCGGGGAAGACAGGAGTAGAGGCTTTCCCATTGCGAGAGGTACCGAGTGGAGGCTATGTGCATGTGCCTTGGAGCAGGGGTGATTTGGCAGCATTTACAAATGACTTCACTCGGTTGAGGGAGAAACCTGCTGAATGGTACAAACAAGTTGATCGTTTTGTAAAGATCTCAAAAGTGTTGTGGATTGATTTGAACACTCTATTTGACATTGTGGTACCTAGTGATTTGTGGTCCGCTTGTAAAATTGCTGTTGACTAGCCATCTGCTGAACCAGATAGAGACCCCATAACACATGGTCCTTCACCTTTAGTCATGAAGAAGTATGAGCAGGTAATCACATGGCTACAGTCTAAGATCACGCCACAAGATATTGATTGGGTTAAGATAGATCGAACCACTCAAGAGCCGAAGGAGTCAGTCCATGCTTATTACAAAAGGCTCTTGGAAGCCTTTAAGCAGTACAGTGGGTAGGATACTCTAGACTGTAAGGATATGGGACAGTTTGTTTCCAAGTTTGTGTTGGGACTGAGACCAGAAATTAGCTTCATGATCCAACAGCATTTAATCTTCTGGCAAAACAAATCAGTGGATGAGATCCTGAGGTATGCCAGATACTGTAGTGACGAAGTGGATTCTAAGCATAAGAAGATAAAGGGTAAACTGATGCTGGTCCAGATGAGGAACGCAGATAGGGGAGAACAAGCACAGACGAGTGGAGGAACGTTGGGTCAGAAGCAGGGAAATAATCATGGAGGGACCCAGGACGCGTCAACTCATACAGGGCAGGGAAGAGGGAGAGGAATAGATCCCAAGACAGGAGTAGATGTCGGTACCCTAAAGAAGACCACTGCTTGCCATTATTGCCACAAAATCGGGCATTGGAAGCACGAGTGTCGTTTAAACCCAACAAATCAGTTCCAAGATGAGGAGATAGTGCAGGCACCTGAGGTTATAAATACTTTGACGAGACCTAGATCTGTCAATGGAGGGGGTCCGAGTCAGCAAGTGCAGGTACTCCAACCTCCGAGAATTTCACTGGGGAATTGAGTGTACCAGTAGATGCCCTTTATCAAAACTCTAGATGAGTTTGATCCAGATCCGTTGCAATGACGGTGCCTGATGGGGGAGGAAGACTGTACCCTTGGAGCAGTCTTGGAGGTAGACCAGAGAGGACCGTATGTGGAGGCAGATGTGGATGGCCATCCCATTACATTCTTAATTGATACTGGTGCTACCTGTTGTACTGTGAGGTCTGCAGTAATCCCAAACCTACGCCTCTCTGGACAATCGATCCAAGTTGTAGGAGTTGCTAATAGGAGAATGACGAATCCGTTGGCAGACGAGATACCTGTGAGAATAGGAACATTGCAGGATTGACATCAGTTTGTGGTGTGCGATTCGAGTCCAGTCTGCTTGTTAGGTAGTGATCTTCTGTGTAAGCTGAATTATACCATCTATTGCACACCTAAAGGAGTAGAATTGCAGACTAATGATGATGACATTGCATTCAAATTGGCGAATCAGAATCTCTGTGTAGAGATGTTCCCCGTACTAACGGTGGAAGACCTGCCACATGACTTGAGAGACGCTGTCTCTCCAGTAGTGTGGGACTTCACGGGAGAAGAGATAAGACTCATTCGAGGAGTTGAGCCAGTTAAGATACAGATTAAGCCGAATGCTGAGTTTCCCAGAACGCCCCAGTATAACTTGACCTCAGAAACGGTGGCAGGAATTACACCTGTGATTAAGTCCATGCAGTAGTGTGCGCAAGGTTATGATACACCACTACTCAGTCAGTGTGCTGTAGTGAACTATCGTGGTTTCACTGTTCAGGTCGACATGTTTCACGCTATGTTGGCCCAGTACTGGATCCCTAGTGTTTCTTCAGGACCAAAAATATGTTCCCTACCCCTGAAATAGAGTGGGTATCTAGAATCTTATTATACTCAATCCCTGGTCATGATACAATAGATCCTAGGTATCTGTGTCATGCTCACCCCAGTACGAATCCATAAATCAAACCCTACTCATAGGCCATAATGTGCCCTAGGTCAAGGCAGGGGACCGTGAGATTATTGCCGTTTAGTTCCATGCGCGGTCAGTAGCCCGTCACCTACCCCTCTTCGTGCCTGCCTCAGCAGTGAAACATGATAGCGTGAAACATGTCGACCTGAACATTGAAACCACGCTAGTTCACTACAACACACTCACTGAGTAGTGGCGTATCATAACCTTGCGCACACTTCCGCATCTTGGTTTTTAACCTTACCGAAAGGTCTCTGAATAAAATTTGCTCACCTTTAGGTAATTTTAAGATCACACTCTCCACCTTACACATTGTACGCCACACACCCGCATGCACCGTCACGGCTGATACAAGAAAATATCTCCGACAAGCAGCGCTCTCGCGGGGCACGTGGGGCATTGCAGTGCCGGCCCCATGAGGAGCAAGACGCCCGATGATGACGCCCAATGATGAAGCATGACACCCACATGGGTGTGTGAGGGCAACACTTCCAAATAAGGAAGATCCCCCTGGAACCATATATTCCAACCACACCTTTTCTTTAATGTTTTCTATACCCTCTCCACATAGGAACAAGTACCCACACTGATTAGACGCGACAGAACATTATTCGCATGAGATTCTTGCTGGTGCTTCCTAAAGAAATCAGCTGAGAAACCCATCGTAACTTGGATATCGTTCATTGTAGACTCTGCTGCTATGACAAAGAGTCACTTCTGCATCCTCTTTGTTGCTGTCCTGGCTTGACGTTACAAAGACATAAACTGTCAAAAGTAAAAGCCATATTCTTGGCCAGTGGAATTAGAACATGTAAGGATGCCCTCAATCTCAAGTGTTCTCTGCTTTTGAAACACATAACACTTATAATATATGTTTAACTGTATCTAAATGTTCTCTCAGACATATTGAAACTCTGTTAGGTAACTTTAGTACATTATGAATAATGGCCATCATTTTGACGCCGGATGCTCAGAATGCCGCCTGCCATCACAGCGGTCCGGGGACTGCCCGACAGGCAGGCGGTGGTCCGACCGCCCAATTACAATTTGACCACTGTGGTGGCAGTCGGAAAGTGCTTTTTTCTACTGCGATTGTGCTGTGGCCCAGGAAAAGAGCTGCAGCACAAGCAGCAGTAGAAAAAAGCATGTTGTGCACATCCATGCATTGTGTGCCAGGCACCATGTGGTGCCTGGCGCATGGTACATGGATGTGTGAGGGCGAACTCCATGTGCCGCAAGGGCCACTTAGCAGTGACCCACAGGGTATGTGGCCCTGTTTGGGGGCCCCAAAGTCCGTTTTCGTCTGCCTTTTCATAGTGATTGAACCGCCATGAAAAAGCATTCGGATAAGGGCATTGTAATACCTGCGCAGTGCCTGCGCAGGCACCGTCGCAATGTTAAGGATACAAATCCGACCGCCGCCACAACGGGATCCTAGATCCTGTCGGAGGCTGTGGTCTTTCCCCTCAACCTCTGCCTTCCGCCCCCTGCATTGAAATGTGGCAGTTGGACTGACGGCCTGTCTGTTGGGCGGACCGCCACCGACGGCCTGTCGGTGGCAGTCCACCCAACATTACAATCAGGCCCTAGCTTTGCCTGAGATATCTCCTGATAGATCAATTTACCGACTTGAATGGTTATTAACTTTGTACCCTAGCATCCTGTTTTAACATATTGTTAAAAATCTGTTTTAGCTAGAGTATTTACTTAAAGGCCAATGAGCTTTATTTTAATTTTAATTTTTGTGCTGTAGCTTTGCCATGATTTTAATTGATCTTGTAAATAAAGTTTTACTACTATTTAGTGCCTTAGAGGTTCGACCAGCTCTGATGTGCTTGTCAACATTTAGATTGCAAAGAAAACACAGACATTGTGCTATCAACTCTCTCTAGGCTGTGCAGGGTCAAACCAGTGGCTGCCAGTAATTTTAGGAGGGAGGGGGCAGATGGGACACACTCACACACATACACACTCACTCACACCTATGCACTCACACACACGTGCGCCACACATCCATTCACAACACCCATTACCAAATATTCAAATATACACGCACGCACGCCAGGGCTGGACTGGGAACCCAAAGCAGCCTTGACAAATTTTGCCAGACCAGCCACCGTACTGTGCATAGACAGTGCAGCGAGCAACCCTGACCACTACAAAGGGGGGTGGATTGGTGGGGGGTTTTCCTCCCCAAGAAATTGCGTTAGCTTTTAAAGCATAGTAAATTATGACCTTACTGTGCACCAGGGTACGACAATCTTTGTTGGGGCTCTTTAATGATTCCTCACTATCACCCTCCAACAGTGGCTCTCATCTCTCCATAGCCAGTGGCGTAACGATAATTGAGGGGGCCCCCCCTGCAAGGTACGTGGAGGGGCCCCCTCCAGACTCTATCAGGAGCTCTCTGGCCTAAGTGCTGTGCTTAAGGGGCCCCCTGGAGCTTGGGGGCCCCCGCACTGCGGTGGCTGCGGGGGCCTGTGTTACGCCCCTGTCCATAGCCCCTCTCCCTCATGTATTTTATTTGTTTTATAGCACCTCTCATAACAGTGTAGGGTGTCAGAGCACTTTACATCACACACACATACAGAGACAAAAATCTTACGTGTGTAAATCAGTGAATAGAAATGTTACATAAGGCAAAGGGGACTACAAGGTGTAGTATTCACATGTCATCCATACTGGTAGACATTTTTTAAGAGTGCTTGGTCTGGAGAAGCACAAACTCAGAATTCAGAACAAAAACAGTGGTTAAGGTTGACTTTAATAATCAGAATTTATTTCTACCCAAACAAACCTTTTTTGTAACATCAGGATGATGAAAGACTGGAAAAAAGCATAACTTTCTAACCTGTGCCATGCAGCTTGCATGCAGCTCTTTGATGGCAGTTCGTAGCTCACTGTGCCAGATTACGATTGTAACTTATGAACTGCACAGTAACAAAAGAATCTCTGTGACAATAGAAGTAACCCACTGAGCTATGCACATAAAATATTGTTCATTGATATGCATGGTTCACGTTCTTTGCAGCAGGCATATTAACCATGCGCGCTGCCTTTGATGAGTCAAAACTGCCACTAGACAAAACTCCCATCTCTCTTCAGCAGGTACATTAATCACTAGAGGTATCTTGACACTTTTATTGTTGCCCGAAAACTGCTGAATATAGAAAGAACTTTACAGTGCATTTAAAACTGCTGCACTGCTACACAACCGACCCCCACTAACAAAACCGGCCCCCACCCGTTCAACCTCCCGGGCAAAAACCCGATGTCTGGTATGGCCAGTACGGCTTTGATGCACACACTAAACATTAATTTTAACAAATCACACTTACCTGCAGCTCTATCTTGGAGGTACCAGGAGGGTTGGGACTGCTGCCTTCCCTCATTGGTTGACCTTCGGTCAAAGGTCAACTAATGAGGAAAGGCAGCAATCCCAAGCCTCGGAGGTCTGAGGATGATTGGAACTGCTGCCTTCCCTCGTTGGCTGACCTTAGGTCAGCCAATGAGGAAGGCAGCAGTCCCAACCTCGACACAGAGTGGGATGGGGTCAGTGAGACTGCTGATCCCACCCCACTCTGTGACGAGGTGTCACAGATTGACACTCAGCACTGGGCACTTAAGGGCTTAAAACTGAAGCGCCCGGGTCCAAATCAATGAGTGACGCTCCCCCTCGTCACGAGGGGGAGGGCTTCAAGGGCCTTTGCTGAGCTGAGGAGGTCACGCCCACAGGAGCTGCGACATCCTCAGCCCAGCAAAGTTCAGCTCAGGCAGCGAGGAGCCTGCACATTTAGCACATGTCTAGCTCCTGGCTGCCTGACCTGAAAATGAAGAGTGTCTGCCAGGCTGACCTTTGCTCAGCCTGACAGACACTCTTCTTGAGGGGCAAAAGTTCTGGGGGCGTGGCCCCTCAGGCCCTATGGACGGACGCAGCTGGGCCAAACCCTACTGGGGCCTAACACATTTGAGAATACCAAGCAAGCCTTGTTCCTCTCCCGTCCATATGGTGACCACACTCTGCTTGCAGGAGGCTCAGACTGTATCATCAATGAGGAGCAACCTCCTCACTGCTACCCACTTTAACAAGGAACTCAAAATAATCGACCACCTATTGCTCACCTTGAAAGACCTATCCTCGCTGCCACTTAAAGGTCATATCAACGTTAACGCCTATTGAATCACATACACAGCAGAAAGGATCGCCGCCCCCTTTCCCATCACCACCTGGTAGAAACATGTAACATTCCTGAGGTTAACTATCATACGAAGTCACAACATCACCAAATTCAAAATTCAAAATGGCACAAATTAGAAATATGCATATATGTTCCCAGAATATAGACCAATATCCCCTTAAACAGTATGCTTAATCCATAGCTCCTTCAGTTCAGGAAGGATGTGAACACATATCTGTTCAAAGACTATCTGATCCCTTCCATGAAGGCCCAGTCCATTAAAAACTCCCTCCCCCTCATATACTCTTGAATTGTCCTCATCCTTGTATATACAGCACTGCATTCCTCTCAGCTTGGTTTGTGTTGCATAAATATATACACACATCATAGCTCTACTCATACACACATCATAGCCATAAAAAGGCCAGCAATGCTTCCGCAACTTCAGTGAGGGCCTCATTTGGTCAAATGGACATCCTGAGTGGTTTTATAACATTGCAGAGAAGAGGGGCTGAGAGGGCCCACCTGACACATTCCACTGCCAATGAAATCAGGCAGAAACTGCTGACTGTTAATAATAAAGCTATGAGTGATTCATAAGACTTTGAAGGCAATGCATTAAGGCTAACGGAAAACTTATGGTGGTCGAAAAGAAAGGCTTACTGTTAGGTTTAGAGCAGTCCTCATGTTAACATTACTATCAGAACCTGTAACAGCCTTTCATTTCCCACACCGTCGCAACATGGGGTTGAAAGTGTTCTAATTACGAATACAGCACTCTTTTGCTTTCTAACTAGGTTTGACTATGTAAGTTTACCCACATGCATACATGAACAAAGGCATGATGAATGCCTAAATCTTGACAAGCGTATTATTGCTAATGGTTCTAGGTAAAAATTCAATAGTAGGGCTACATAAATATCTTGTTGGTTTGACCACATGTATGTGGGTTTGAATGCACATGCATGTAAGCACAGGGAAGCAGCTGGTGTGACATGGTTTACCTGAGCATTTTTGCTTAGGCCAGCCAAAACTCTGGGCACATAATATGTTTATGACGAAATTGAGTAAGTCAATACCAGTAGGTTGGGTGTTTGGGAACAAGTGGGCCGTGAGTTGCTTCTGCATGCCATTATGTTGGGTGTTTGGAACAGGTAGGTCTTCAGTTGGTTTTTGAAGGTTTGTATGATAGGCTGTTGGGGGTCAGGTGGCTTGTGAATAGCTCTCTGAAGGATGTTTCAGACCTTATTGCAAGAGGGCCGGATCTTTGCCCAGAATTTCCCTCTAACCTTGGAATTACTGATAATGGGTGCATGGAGGAAGAATTATTGAGGATGAAGAGATGTACCTGAAGCGTAACCGCAGAAATGAGGAATTACTGTTTGAATCTGGAATACCGCACTTGATTTCCCTGCTAATTTTCAATTTTCCATCCGAGTTTCTGCCAGACACTAAGGGGCCGATTCCGATCTTGGCCGGAAGCGCACCTAACACTATTCGTCCGGAAAAAATCCAAGCCGAACGCGTGTTTCCCGACCGATTGGAACAGTCGTCCGAACGAGCAAGTACGATGCGCATAACTGCTCAGATTCCGACCCAGCCGTACGTACCCATTCCAGCTCCTGTTCCCTGCCCGAGCCGGATCCGTAAACGCCGAATCGAGTCGCACGGAACCAAATATACAGCACCTTCCGGCCGGACTAGTACGATGCGCCTTTCGTACGCGCCGAACCCGTCGCTACGTCCGGCACGTCACAGCATCCGGGAGAGCTGCACATAAGCTCCGATTCACGCCACAAGACGATCCACGGCTACGAGACGAACAAGCCAGCGACGAGTACGAGTCGAAGCCACGAGAAACCCGAATGAGACGACCCAACCATGAATCCCATCGTGCAGGTCCTACCAATACTCTACATCTATTACCGGAACCGGTACGGACGCGTACGGCGCAGACGGTAAGTCAAACACCCACTACACAAACAAACGACACGTACCCGACATATGTCACACACACATAGGGATGCAGAAATGACGTACACTAGCAACAGCCGAACCATAGGGGCGGGATGGCTATCACCAATGCCATACACACCCATAGGGATACCAAAGGGGATGTTGGACGGAGCGTTAGAGCAAATCAAACACTCACCCCCAGTCAACTGATCTGGGTTTAATCCATCATCATTCTTTATCTCACTCCACCACCCCAGTTCAGACATGGCCATATGCAAATCAGTCTGACCCTGTGCCTCATGGGAACAGTCCAGCCCGAACTGCCAAGCCATGTCTTCCCTGGACCGGAAACAAGCATCCTGGGACCGGTTTCGGGTTCAAAACCCTCATCAGCCAGGCTATCTTGAATCCAGTGGCAAAGTGAGCAAGGGACCCACGTCTGGGCATACCCTGCCAACTTAGGGCGAACAAAGCGATACCAAAGGGGATGTTGGACGGAGCGTTAGAGCAAATCAAACACTCACCCCCAGTCAACCGATCTGGGTTTAATCCATCATCATTCTTTAGCTCACTCCACCACCCCAGTTCAGACATGGCCATATGCAAATCAGTCTGACCCTGTGCCTCATGGGAACAGTCCAGCCCGAACTGCCAAGCCATGTCTTCCCTGGACCGGAAACAAGCATCCTGGGACCGGTTTCGGGTTCAAAACCCTCATCAGCCAGGCTATCTTGAATCCAGTGGCAAAGTGAGCAAGGGACCCACGTCTGGGCATACCCTGCCAACTTAGGGCGAACAAAGCGATACCAAAGGGGATGTTGGACGGAGCGTTAGAGCAAATCAAACACTCACCCCCAGTCAACTGATCTGGGTTTAATCCATCATCATTCTTTAGCTCACTCCACCACCCCAGTTCAGACATGGCCATATGCAAATCAGTCTGACCCTGTGCCTCATGGGAACAGTCCAGCCCGAACTGCCAAGCCATGTCTTCCCTGGACTGGAAACAAGCATCCTGGAACCGGTTTCGGGTTCAAAACCCTCATCAGCCAGGCTATCTTGAATCCAGTGGCAAAGTGAGTAAGGGACCCACGTTTGGGCATACCCTGCCAACTTAGGGCGAACAAAGCGATACCAAAGGGGATGTTGGATGGAGCGTTAGAGCACACCCATAGGGGCCTGATGGCTACCACTACCACCACCCCAACTCATGTGGGCCTGGATGCCTGTCACTACTACCATACCCACTCATAGGGGGATGGATGCCTACCACTACCACCACCCCTACTCATGGGGGCCTGGATGCCTGTCACTACTACCATCCCCACTCATGAGGGGATGGATGCCTACCACTACCACCACCCCTACTCATGTGGGCCTGGATGCCTGTCACTACTACCATCCCCACTCATAGGGGGATGGATGCCTACCACTACCACCACCCCTACTCATGGGGGCCTGGATGCCTGTCACTACTACCATCCCCACTCATAGGGGGTGGATGCCTACCACTACCACCACCCCTACTCATGGGGGCCTGGATGCCTGTCACTACTACCATCCCCACTCATAGGGGGATGGATGCCTACCACTACCACCACCCCTACTCATGGGGGCCTGGATGCCTGTCACTACTACCATCCCCACTCATAGGGGGATGGACGTCTACCACTACCACCACCCCTACTCATGGGGGCCTGGATGCCTACCACTACCACCACCCCTACTCATGTGGGCCTGGATGCCTGTCACTACTACCATCCCCACTCATAGGGGGATGGATGCCTACCACTACCACCACCCCTACTCATGGGGGCCTGGATGCCTGTCACTACTACCATCCCCACTCATAGGGGGATGGATGCCTACCACTACCACCACCCCTACTCATGGGGGCCTGGATGCCTACCACTACCACCACCCCTACTCATGTGGGCCTGGATGCCTGTCACTACTACCATCCCCACTCATAGGGGGATGGATGCCTACCACTACCACCACCCCTACTCATGGGGGCCTGGATGCCTGTCACTACTACCATCCCCACTCATAGGGGGATGGATGCCTACCACTACCACCACCCATACTCATGGGGGCCTGGATGCCTGTCACTACTACCATCCCCACTCATAGGGGGATGGATGCCTACCACTACCACCACCCCTACTCATGGGGGCCTGGATGCCTGTCACTACTACCATCCCCACTCATAGGGGGATGGATGCCTACCACTACCACCACCCTACTCATGGGGGCCTGGATGCCTACCACTACCACCACCCTACTCATGGGGGCCTGGATGCCTACCACTACCACCACCCCTACTCATGGGGGCCTGGATGCCTACCACTACCACCACCCCTACTCATGGGGGCCTGGATGCCTACCACTACCACCACCCCTACTCATGTGGACCTGGATGCCTGTCACCACTACCATCCCCACTCATAGGGAGATGGATGCCTACCACTACCACCACCCCTACTCATGGGGGCCTGGATGCCTACCACTACCACCACCCCTACTCATGTGGGCCTGGATGCCTGTCACTACTACCATCCCCACTCATAGGGGGATGGATGCCTACCACTACCACCACCCTACTCATGGGGGCCTGGATGCCTACCACTACCACCACCCCTACTCATGGGGGCCTGGATGCCTACCACTACTACCATCCCCACTCATAGGGGGATGGATGCCTACCACTACCACCACCCCTACTCATGGGGGCCTGGATGCCTGTCACTACTACCATCCCCACTCATAGGGGGATGGATGCCTACCACTACCACCACCCCTACTCATGGGGGCCTGGATGCCTACCACTACCACCACCCCTACTCATGTGGGCCTGGATGCCTGTCACTACTACCATCCCCACTCATAGGGGGATGGATGCCTACCACTACCACCACCCCTACTCATGGGGGCCTGGATGCCTGTCACTACTACCATCCCCACTCATAGGGGGATGGATGCCTACCACTACCACCACCCCTACTCATGGGGGCCTGGATGCCTACCACTACCACCACCCCTACTCATGTGGGCCTGGATGCCTGTCACTACTACCAACCCTACTCATAGGGGGATGGATGCCTACCACTACCACCACCCCTACTCATGGGGGCCTGGATGCCTGTCACTACTACCATCCCCACTCATAGGGGGATGGATGCCTACCACTACCACCACCCCTACTCATGGGGGCCTGGATGCCTGTCACTACTACCATCCCCACTCATAGGGGGATGGATGCCTACCACTACCACCACCCCTACTCATGGGGGCCTGGATGCCTACCACTACCACCACCCCTACTCATGTGGGCCTGGATGCCTGTCACTACTACCAACCCTACTCATAGGGGGATGGATGCCTACCACTACCACCACCCCTACTCATGGGGGCCTGGATGCCTGTCACTACTACCATCCCCACTCATAGGGGGATGGATGCCTACCACTACCACCACCCTACTCATGGGGGCCTGGATGCCTACCACTACCACCACCCTACTCATGGAGGCCTGGATGCCTACCACTAACACCACCCCTACTCATGGGGGCCTGGATGCCTACCACTACCACCACCCCTACTCATGGGGGCCTGGATGCCTACCACTACCACCACCCCATCTCATGTGGGCCTGGATGCCTGTCACCACTACCATCCCCACTCATAGGCGGATGGATGCCTACCACTACCACCACCCCTACTCATGGGGTCCTGGATGCCTACCACTACCACCACCCCTACTCATGTGGGCCTGGATGCCTGTCACTACTACCATCCCCACTCATAGGGGGATGGATGCCTACCACTACCACCACCCTACTCATGGGGGCCTGGATGCCTATCACTACCACCCCCCCTACTCATGGGGGCCTGGATGCCTACCACTACCACCACCCCTACTCATGTGGCCTGGATGCCTGTCACTACTACCATCCCCACTCATGGGGGGATGGATGCCTACCACTACCACCACCCCTACTCATGGGGGCCTGGATGCCTGTCACTACTACCATCCCCACTCATAGGGGGATGGATGCCTACCACTACCACCACCCCTACTCATGGGGGCCTGGATGCCTACCACTACCACCACCCCTACTCATGTGGGCCTGGATGCCTGTCACTACTACCATCCCCACTCATAGGGGGATGGATGCCTACCACTACCACCACCCCTACTCATGGGGACCTGGATGCCTGTCACTACTACCATCCCCACTCATAGGGGGATGGATGCCTACCACTACCACCACCCCTACTCATGGGGGCCTGGATGCCTACCACTACCACCACCCCTACTCATGTGGGCCTGGATGCTTGTCACTACTACCATCCCCACTCATAGGGGGATGGATGCCTACCACTACCACCACCCCTACTCATGGGGGCCTGGATGCCTGTCACTACTAGCATCCACACTCATATGGGGATGGATGCCTACCACTACCACCACCCCTACTCATGGGGGCCTGGATGCCTACCACTACCACCACCACATCTCATGTGGGCCTGGATGCCTGTCACTACTACCATCCCCACTCATAGGGGGATGGATGCCTACCACTACCACCACCCTACTCATGGGGTCCTGGATGCCTACCACTACCACCACCCCTACTCATGGGGGCCTGGATGCCTACCACTACCACCACCCCTACTCATGTGGGCCTGGATGCCTGTCACTACTACCATCCCAACTCATAGGGGGATGGATGCCTACCACTACCACCACCCCTACTCATAGGACGGGTAATGCATGACACAACCAGCATACTCCAACATAAGGAATGTCAGAAAAAGACATCCCCCCAACATCATGACAAGAGTGTGTAGTCTGTGTCAAATGCCTACAACACTGAACATGACATTGAACATACAATGTGACCCCCTATCACATGTGTCACACATAAATGTGTGTGGCCTCCACAATGCAAGCAGACCATGACCACTGTGGGAATGGGGTCTAAACCCCCATCCTCACAGTGACCAAAATGTAAGTGTGGGGTCCATAACTGAAGCACATTTTGAACATTGTGGCAATGGGGTCTAAACCCCCATCATCAAAGTGACCAAAAGGTAAGTGTGGGGTCCATAGCTGAAGCCCAATTGAACATTGTGGCAATGGGGTCTAAACCCCCATCATCACAGTGACCAAAAGGTAAGTGTGGGGTCCATAGCTGA